>JAJOOF010006077.1:0-37221 GCA_029582545.1 Solanum lignicaule
TTGTATCATGGTATAAAATATTTAAATTTTTCAATAATAAAAATTAATAGATGAATAAAATTTAAAGTATTATTTATAGAATCACTAATTTGATTTAAGATCATTTTATGATCAAACACTATTTTCTTATCTATTTTTATATAGTTAGTAAGGAGTGTATCTTGTGATATAAAGAAAAATAATACAGAACAATACACAACCGATGAAGAAGGAAGACGAAAATATATGTTCATGCTAAATTCACTCTAGTGTTTCATTTGATTTAAATCTCTTGCCACCAACACTTTACTTTCTCCGTTAATTTTTACATACATATCTATTAAAAAAATCATTATTATCATGGCTATGTTATCATATTATAAGTAAAAGTGAAAATCTATTTTTGAAATAGTGAATTTAATATCAAAATTAATAATTCAATGGACTACGTTAATACCCATTGTTTTAGCAAAATTAGGAAGAAACTCCTTCGTTTGAGGGAAAAGAATAAAAAAAATATAATACCTTTCCCAAATCATATGCCTTTTTTCATATATGTTTAATATTATTGTCTCTTTCACAACTTTTCGTCATTGTTAACTCATAAAAATGGTAGGAAAAAATACGAGTGTGAATTGATGAATGATTTGGTACAATTTTTTCACCAACTCTTTCTTATGAGGTACCTCGAATTTTGTTGAATTTCGAACTTAATCATTTTTTGCAAATAACACTTGAGATTTTTTAAGAAGAAGAAGAGTAGAGAACTTAAAGAAATTGTAGTTTAAAAGTGTGAGGAAACCCCTCTATTTGTAGCTACCAAATAGTAGTATGAATATGTGTTAATTGTGCTTTATTCGGAAAGTCACAACCTTTCGAAAAGTCACTGCTTATCGGAAAAGTCACTTCCCTTGAAAAAAGGCACAACTCGTCAGAAAAGGTACAACCCTTCAAAAAAATCACAATCCTTTGAAAAAGTCACAACTCATTGAAAAAGTCACAACCCGTCAAAAAAGTCACAACCCTATGAAAAAGTCACAATCCTTTAATTTGAAAGGGTATCTACTTTCAATATAATAAAATTAATTAAATTAATAAATAAAATAAATTAAGTATTTTTAATTGGAGGTATTATAGTAATTCAACATTCAAGTTTGAGAGTTCATGCTTTTAAGGTAGTATAATATATATATATATATATACATATGCATACCTTGAGAATGTTCCTATTATTTTTACAAATAGCACAATGTTGTGTTCTATTCAAACAATTCCCCAACTCCCCTAGCAGCAAGCCCAACAATGAGGTTCGCACACCACGCGGAGGTGACAAGGACTGCACCTCTTCAGTAAAATTTTTAAATGAGTAAATGTTGTCATTATTTTTACAACCCATCCAATGAATAACACCAGTGATGTTAACCTTGCTAAATAATCCACATAGAAGTTCTGGAGCCTTGCCCACATTTTTTCATTTCTCATTGTGTCCTAGAGTATAAACCTCCAATTCAGATACCTATGGACTTCCAACAGACTTTCTAACTACTGATCTCAATACTTTAAACTGACTGGAGGCTTTACAAAAGAAGAATACATAAGAAACACGCCGAATTCTTTTCTCCCATTTGGGAAATTTAACCTTGAAATACTCACCTAAAATAGGATTGCTAATGTAAATTTTATGGTCTATGTCATATCTCCAACCATTCAACAAACATATAAATCCATTACATGAACCAATTAATATCATGTTACCCCAAGAAATATTGGGTGAAGGGAGGTGAAACATAGGGCTCAACACAATAGCTCTGTGTATGGGGTGAGAATCATCTTCTTTGAGTTCTACTAGTGACCGTACAGATTCATTAATTGAAAGCAAAATGTTGGGAAAATCATATGATCTTTTGAGGTGAAACATGTTAATAAACAAAGGGTCAGAAGTTAAAATAAGGTACCAAAGTTTACAAACCATCTTACAACGGAAGATGGACTTGATTGTCAATCGTGAAAGAATTTTGATCATAACCACCGTTGGAAGGTCCATAATCATGGTGACATGAGAAATTTTTCTTCCTTCCCAACCTTCCTTGAAAAGCTTAGAGCTTTGGACATCCATGGCTGTCACATCCTTTGAACCAAATAGGTGCTTGTTTTTAGGGTTTGGTCTTATATATTTGCTGGGCCCTCATATATTGTGGTCTTCAAAATTTATAAAATTTATTTCAAGCTAATAGGACTATATAAACAAAGTTAGCTGACTTCTAGAAACTATAAAACAAACAAAAGTGACTTCAGTAATTCATAATTATAAGTTGAGTGGCTATTTAGATACTAAACTCTATATTACTATGTTTTAGCCAAAGTTAAATAGTTATAAGGAATTGCAGTAAATTCCTTCAAAGTTCCATAATCGTGATAGGAACATCAAAAACTTGAAATCCATTTTAGTAGCAAATTTTTAGGATTTTAAGTTGGCTCCTGGATAGCTATAGATGATGCACGAGAAAAGAAAATGGCCGCACTATCCATAATTACTTGCATTTCAAAATGCACTAATAGAAAATTATCATAAGATAAAAATTCAAACTCCTTGCAAAAAGGAAATACAATGCATCTTGATAATTCAATAAGTTGTATTGAAGGACAAAAACCCTTTTCTTTCAAACTTGAGATTAATTCCAACTTTCAGCAAAGATGATTGAAAATTGATCTTCTCTTTTGTCCCTTTCTACAAGTTTCTTCTTATAAACAAAGAAAATTGATTTTGATTGCAATGCGACATTACTACTCTTGCACCTCTCATTCCACAACTCATAACGTTGTTGAAATGGTTGAATTCGTTACATTTGGTTCATTACTAAACAAAACTTTTATTTCTGCCACTAATATTTGTAGGTTTCTTTTTGCTATAAGGGAGTTGAATTCAAATACATTAATTAAACTTCTTATGACGTGTGTCTATTCCTCATATTTTATGAAGCTTAATTTCTTACAGTAAGTCATAGTGATTCATGTATCTATTGCAATTTCTATTTACTATTTTGGTGACTTTTTTTGAACTCTGCTAAAAAATCCAGTGAGGATAATTGAAAATTTATCTTTTCTTTTGTCCCTTTCTACAGGTTCTTTCATATACTTTTTGGGAAAATTGATTGTGGGTTGTGATATATTTGATAGCACACAACAACAAATATATGATAACTAATACAGAACCAATGATGAAGTTTGTTAAAAGAACCAAACATATTGCTCTCTTTCTTGCCACAGTTAGTATATTATTTTGATTGTTTTTCTTAGGTACAAACAATTTGTATGTCTTGCACTCTTCCTAGAATATTAGTATTGTAACATCTCGCATTTTGAAATAACTAGGAAGAAGCTTATAATTGGAAACAGTCATTTTTTTTTGGAAAGAATGAAAATCTGGAAATTTTGTTAAGTTAGAATAAGTTGAGTTTTGGTCAACTTCAAACAGCCATAACTCCTAGCTCAGGATGAGTTAGGTGTATTTCCAGATATGGTTGGAAAGATCTTGGAATAACATTTCCAACGTAGCTGAGTTTGCATGATTTCGAGTTCGTATGAGTGGGTTATGCCATTTGGAAGTTGTTATGTGGGATAGCACAAGGCCGTAACATGCTGGCTCTAAAGCTCATGTCAACACCTTCATTATTATGTGTGAGCAATAGTATTTTATTTCCCTTAAGCTGTCATAGTTCAAGTCTGAGACCACTACGACTCTGGAGTAAAAGTTACTGTTTCACTAAGTGGAGGTTCAATGCAGAGCACACCTTCATTATGCATAGTAGTCTTCCTTCAGCTGATAGACTCTCTTATATAATATTAAAATGAGTGGGGGATTGGTGGTTTAGGAGCATTTTAATATTCTTATTAAAAAATTGTTGAAGTGCGTTTTCCAATTCCTTAGGTTCATACATACATGTCAGAAGTCAAGAATAATGGCCTAATTACTTAGAATATTGCATTACTTCTTTTGGAACTTGGATTAATTGTCATTCTTCAATTCTGATGAACATTGCAGTGAACGTTGGTAGTGGTCAAAGTGTAACATTTGCACGTTGGTGCATTTGTTACCCCTCGCCTTTATTTCATTCTTTTAATCCTCCATTATATCTTGTAACCTATGTAACTCCTAAGGCCATTATCTTCACTATTTACTACCCTATTATCTTCCTATTCATTGCTACTTCATATAGACAAGGAACTATCAACTTGAGTCAATCATATCATGGAAGGCAACTATAGCAACAATCCAAGCTAAGCATACATCACATAAGAGGATACTTCATAAGTAGCTTCAAGTCATACTTGTGCCATGTATGAATGGAATCCCATACTACCATTCACACTAAGTACTTCCTTAGGCTATCTTACTCAATGCTTACTATTTATCATACTAGGCTATCAAAGAATAGCACCCTACTAGGCTAGACCTAACTACCATGGTAAGACACACTATCATACCAATCTATACAAGGAAGAGTACAAGTACCACAACCTAGCTACCATGCAAACATTCAATATAATGCATGCTACCCTTAGGGGAGTATGAATCCTCAACCCTAAGCTACCCTTAGGAGAGTATGATGTCTCAATCCTAAGCTATCCTTAGGAGAGTATAAATCCTCTATCCTAAGCTACCATGAAGTAGTCTTGACCTAACCAAGTCATGCTACCATGGAGGCATTCTAATAATGCTAGTCCAAGCTAGCCTTAGGAGAGTATAGATGCTCAATACTAGGCTACCATGCCTACTCTAATGCAAGCTACCATGAAAATCATCCTACCAATGCTAATTCAAGCTAACCTTAGGAGAGCACAATTCCTCAATCCCAAGCTACCATGAGAACTACAAACTTATGCTACCTAAACAAGCTATACATGTGTCACACCACTTTTTCGACCGGCTGCGAAAGGTGTTTTTTCAATTTAAGTAACGGTTTCGAATTAGGGATTACTTTAATTTTTTCAGAGTTGCCACTTGAAATTGAGTTATGGTGTTCCAAGTCACCTTTTTGTTTAATCCCTAATCAAAATGAAATGACACTTTGTTTGGTCTGCCAACCAGAAATTCGGGTAAGGAATTATGTTGACCGAGGGGAAGGTATTAGGCATCCCTCGAGTCCCGTGGTTCTAGAACGGTCGATTTTATTGACTTATACTTATTTTAAGTATCTTTTGGATATACTTTATAGGCCATGATTTGATCGCATTTTTTATTTGTTGAACTTTTATTTGGTCTCGACCTAGATACGTAACCGCATTCTTGGTCTTCACATTTAGAGACGTAACTTTCTTCTTTGCATCACACTTAATAATCTTATTTTTTATAAGTCTCCGCTTTAAATTAATAAAGGTTAATTATAATATTGGACAAAGTGTGTCACCACATCCTTGAGTTTATTTTTAATCGTCTCAAAAAAGATGTACAACCGCATTCTTAATTGAAACGAATATTTTTAATATACCTAAAAGTTCATCTAAAGTTAAGAGAAAATATATGTTCCTTATAAAAAATAATAATCAAATAACATAAAACTAATCTAAACTTTTATGGTGCATGATAAAATTTTAGATCAATATTACATCTTTTAATTTTTATTTACTCTTAAAGTTAACATTAAAATTAAGTTGTACACGGGTAGCAATGTCTTACTAATCTAACAAAACATTGACGAATTACTAAAACAAATCTTTTTTTTTTTGTTTGATAAAATAAAAGCGACAATAATTTTTAGCGTAATAATCTCTATTTTTATCCTTATTGGCAACTAAGTTAAAGCAAGAACACAACAACAACCCGTTCATTTTTAAGAAATAACAACTAACAAGTAAAAATAAATAAATCAAGATAACCACCAATTAAAACTATACCAATTCATTAAAAAGAGATATGCTTAACACTTAACTCAATATTCAATCAAATAATGAATAAAAAAATAGGAAAACTTATCATAAAATTACATCAAATTCCATAAATAAATTAAAAAGATAAGGTGAAATTGAATACCGCAATATCTTGACTGAAGCTCGATTAAAACGCCCACAAAATCTTTATAGATTTTATGTGGTGGTGTATGTGTTGTATTTATATGAAAGTAATGAAAAAGGAAAAAAAAATATGGATATCTTTGTGGATTTTTGAAAGAAAATAAAAGGAATGTGAGTGTAGTACGTGTGTGTTGTTTGGAATTGATGCTATTTTTTTTTCTCTCTTGGCTGTTGGTTCTTTTTTTTGCATCGTGTGTGTGTTTTTTTTTTTTTCCTTCCTTCTTTCTTTTTTGTTTTCTGATTGTTGTGTATGTAATATAGGAGTAGTAGTAATGTGTAGGTATATAGCGGTGATGTACATGTGTGTGTGGAGTGTTTTAATGGGGTGTGTGGGATAATGGGAAGATGTGAATAGGGGTAATGGTAAGTTTTTTTCAATTATATATAATAAATATTATAAAAATATTAGCTAATAAAAATACAAGAATAAATGAATAGCTACTCTAAATTATAATTAGAAATACTAGCTTATTATTAAATCTAAATTTTAAAAAACATATATTTTTGTTATTTTCAAATCTTTTAAAATAAACTTACTAAAATAAGACAAAATCAAAATATCTAACTTAGACATAAAAGAAATATTTAAGGAATAAAAATAGTATAAAATTTTATGTTCGGTAAAAAATTACATGTCTACAGTTAGCCCCTCTTTGACTGGAAACACAAAGAGTTTTCAGACAAAGCAGTAGATAACGTGACAAATTTTGATTGGACTTGTATTTGAGGGAAAAAATTGTGCGAGCAGGTCTTGGTTTTGGACATCCTACATATCCTGAGTTATAAGGGAATCAGGTCACGTGTAGTTCAAGGAGATGAGGTGATGAATTAGAAGTTAAGTGAGGTTCCATCGAGGCTCCAGGTTGCGGCTCCTATCCTTACATAAAAAAAATGAAAACTAATAGTCAAAAGGAAAATAAAAGTACAAACTACTATCTATGCAACTTCTCTTGAGTCTTGACTTTCAGATACACCTTAATTTTTTGCTGAGTATCTTGCTCTTGAATTGAAGTGAGGCTTAACTTGACACCTAGAGTGATCTTTTGTCACTCTTCAAAATGGCATTTTGAAATTGTTCTTTAATGTCTACATGTTTTCTTGATCAGAAGCTGAATAGAAATAGATCTAAGGAACTCAGGCAGCCACATGCATTGAAGAAGCTGATTCTGGCTATCATGGGATTGATCATTCTGAAAAGAGTTGAAACCTTGTTCTTGAATTTCAAATCCATGTTTCACTTGAAGAAACCTAAAAACCATCACAAGCAAAAGAAATAAACTAAATTTTTGCCCCAGTTTTCACTGGAAAATTTTTATGAGTTATTAGCAGATGTGAATTTAAAAAATAAACTCATACTAGGAAGTGCTTATCCTAAGAGAAAAATAAAAATTAACGGTCTCAGGGTAGGAAGTGTTTATCCTAGGAGAAAGTAACCAAATCCTATTATGAAGGAGGGTCCAGCTAATCCCATTATCCAGGAGGGTCCTGCTAGTCCCATTATCCAGGAGGGTCCCACTAGTGTCCCATTATCTAGCAGGGTCCTTCTAGTGTCCCATTATCTAGGAGGGTCATTCTAGTGTCCCATTATCCAGGAGGGTCCTACTAGTCCCATTATTCAGGAGGGTCCTACTAGTCCAATTATCCAGGAGGGTCCAACTAATCCCATTATCCAGGAGGGTCTTGCTAGTCCCATTTCTAGGAGGGTCCTGCTAATCCCATTATTTAGGAGGGTCTTGCTAGTCTCATTATACTAATCCCATTATCCAAGAGGGTCCTGGTAGTCCCAATATCCAGGAGGGTCCTCCTACTCCAATTATCCAGGAGGGTCTTGCTACTCCCATTATCCAGGAGGGTCCAGCTAGTTCCATTATCCAGGAGGGTCCTACTAGTGTCCCATTATCCAGGAGGGTCCTTCTTGTGTCCCATTATCCAGGAAGGTCCTACTAGTCCCATTATCCAGGAGGGTCCTGCTACTCCCATTATTCAGGAGGGTCCTGCTAATCCAATTATCCAGGAGGATCCAGTTAACCGCATTATCCAGGAGGGTCCTGCTAGTCCTATTATCCAGGAGGGTCCTCCTAATCCCATTATTCAGGAAGGCCCTGCTAGTCCCATTATCTAGGAGGGTCCTGCCAATCCCATTATTCAGGAGGGTCCTGCTAGTCCCATTATCTAGGAGGGTCCTGCTAATCCCATTATCCAGGAGGGTCCTACTAGTACCATTATCCAGGAGGGTCCTGCTACTCCCATTATCCAAGAAGGTCCTACTAATCCCCTTATCCAGGAGGGTCCTGCTAGTCCCATTATCCAGGAGGGTCCTGCTAGTGTAATTCCCATTGTTTAGAAGGGTCTTGCTATTCTAAGTTCCATTGTTTATGAGGGTCCTGCTACTCTAATTTCCATTGTTTAGAAGGGTCCTGCTACACTAACTCTCATTGTTTAGGAGGGTCCTGCTACACTAATTCTCATTATTTAGGAGGGTCCTGCTACTCTAATTCCCATTGTTTAAGAGGATCCTGCTATTCCAATTTTCATTGTTTAGGAGTGTCATGCTACACTAAATCCCATTGTTTTGGAGGGTCCTGCTACACTAATTCTCATTGTTCAAGAGGGTCCTTGCTATACTACGTCCCATTATTCATGAGGGTCCTTGCTATACTGCGTCCCATTATTCATGAGGGTCCTTGCTATACTACGTCCCATTATTCAGGAGGGTCCTTGCTATACTATGTCGCATTATTCAAGAGGGTCCTTGGTATACTACATCCTATTATTCAGGAGGGTCCTTGCTATACTACGTCCCATTATTTAGGAGTACCCTTGCTATACTATGTCCCATTATGCAGGATGGTCCTTTCTATACTACGTCCAATTGTTCAGGAGGGTCCTTGCTATACTAAGTCTCATTATTCAGGAGGGTCCTTGTTATTCTACGTCCCATTATTCAGGAAGGCCTTTCTATGCCACGTCCCATTGTTTAGGAGGGTCCTTGCTATACTACGTCCCATTGTTCAGGAAGGTCCTTGCTATACTATATCCTATTGTTCAGGAGGGTCCTTGCTATACTACGTCCCATTATTCAGTAGGGTCCTTGCTATACTACGTCCCATTGATCAGGAGGGTCCTTGCTATACTACGTCCTATTGTTCAAGAGGGTCTTTGCTATACTACGTCCCATTATTCAGTAGGGTCCTTGCTATACTACATCCCATTATTCAGGATATTCAGGAGGGTCCTTGCTATACTATGCCTCAAAATTCAGGAGGGTCCGTGCTATACTACGTCCCATTATTCAAGAGGGTCCTTGCTATACTACGTCCCATTATTCAGGAGGGTCCTTGCTATACTACGTCCCATTGTTCAGGAGGGTCCTTGCTATACTACGTCCCATTGATCAGGAGGGTCCTTGCTATACTACGTCCCATTGTTCAGGAGGGTCCTTGCTATACTACGTCCCATTGTTCAGGAGGGTCTTTGCTATACTACGTCCCATTGTTCAGGAGGGTCCTTGCTGTACTACATCCCATTGTTCAGGAGGGTCGTTGTTATACTACTTCCCATTGTTCAAGAGGTTCCTTGCTATACTACGTCCCATTGTTCAGGATGGTCCTTGCTATACTACGTCTCATTGTTCTGGAGGGTACTTGCTATACTACGTCCCATTATCCAGAAGGGTCCTGCTAATTCTAAATCTCATTACTCAAGAATATCTTACTAAACAGAATCGTCATTTGGAATCACCACAACATTTTTTATTTTTAGCCCAATTTGCTCTAGAAAATATTTTTTATGTGTTATTAGCATGAATGAAAAATACCTATACCAAAAGAAAAATGCAAGACAATATGCAATTTGGGAGTTCATTCCCTAGAAATGAAAGATTATAGGGTGTTTATTCCCTAGAATGCCTCTAGAGTGTTTGTACCCTAAGGTCAAAATGCAACTAGGGTGCTTGTTCCGTAGAAATGATAGTGATTCTTTTTTTTAAAAATAAAATAATAATAATAAAAATATTCCCCAATTTTGGAAACTGAGGAACTTTGACACTCTTTTTAATTTATCACCATTTTTTTTAATGAAATAATCCAATTTCGTTCTTTCAAGGATATACAATTTTATTTTGTGAGACCAAGCCCATTGTAGGACTGCCTACGTATGTTGTATAGCAAAAATCAGGTCAAATGTAGTTCATATAAATCAAAAATTATTTTTCTTTTTCTTGATTTTTTTTAGACATCTTTTGGGAAAAGACTTGGTTCCTTTTTTATAGTGTCTTGACTTTAGTTGGTACCAACAATTAATATTATGAATATGAACCTCATTCAACTAATTTTAGACAAATATTAGGTCAACTTTGAGTAATCCCTATAGTTTCAAAGTGTATCTCAAACATACTTTAGTATTTACAAGATCAGTTCATCTTACATAAATTAAGGTGTTAAAATTATTCATATGCTCATGTTTCATGTGCCCTAACAACAAATGAAGTCCTACTTCACACAACAGAAAACGTTCTGATCTTAGGACGTTTTAGATGTCACTCACACTCAGAAAGAGATTCAATGCATGAGATCCAGATACCATATACTTGGCCCTCATGTAACAATCCACTAAAATGAGAACACAAAAAATGAGATCAAATAGGACTTGTCGTTGGCTTGTAAGGTAGGCTTAAAGAAAGGTAGGATATTCATTTGGGATAAAGTGACTATTTCCTCCTTAAAGTTTGCACAATGCTCTCAATATTTTCATTTTCACATTTGACCTTTGTTTTTTGAAAGCTTCTCCTCATTTATTTTTTATTTTTTTTCTCATTTCATCTCCTTTTTGTTGGAGATTTTTTCTTTTTTTAATCTAGCTTTTGTTTGTCATTGTTTTTAAACTTTCACATATTTGGCCTTTTCATTTTGGTACCCAACTTAGGTCTTTGATGATATATATCTAATTGATAGTGCGCTCAGGGAGGTTGGACCAAGAAATAGTGCATTTATGCACTCAAAGTTATTGGAATAAAAATGTTTTAGGCTCGAAAGGGGAGTTCTATGGATAACATGTCATTCGGTAGGCCTTAAAGGCACAATCGGATCAAAGAAAGCCTATAATCCTTTCCCAAATTAAATGTTGCTCAAAATTTCGTTTCAACCAACATTCGGGCTAAGTTCTAGATCAACAAAGCCATGTTATTGAATTTTATATGCAAAGCTCACCACACAATGCACATGAAACATGAGTTCGAATTTGTTATAGCCTTAACTTTAAGCAAAATAGTTTCTCAAGTATTGCATAAATATATCAAGAGATACGAAAAGAAGTCTATAGGTCACAACAAAGTTGGCTTGACTTGTCAAATAGTTTAACACTTTATTATTTTTCTTGATGCACATTCCTAAGTATGTTGGTACCAACATAGTCAAATTTTTTTCTAAAAAAATATCCCATTTTTTTGCCCCAGTTTTTGTGATGAGGACTTTTTAGATTTTTTCCTTGGTTGGACCGAATCTCAAAATAAGTTTGCCTACGTATCTTGTCAAAGCAAAAAATCAGGTCAAACGTAGTTCAGAAAGCTTATAAACACACATTATTTTTTATACGAAATACTTCTCTTTTTTTAAAAAGTTTTTTAATAAGGATCACCGAACCCGAGGAGGGTTGCCTACGTATCTCATCGAGTTGAAAATCAGGTGTGCGTAGTTCATCCAGATTGGACAGTAAAAAAATCTTTTAAGATATTAATTTTTTATTTTTATTTTGACAAATGCAATTTTTCAAAGTATTATGAAAGTAAAATATTTTCATATTTTTTTTACAAACATTATGAAAAAAATCTAAATAAAAATATTATTAATATTTTCATTAAGTAATGCAAAATTTTTATTTTATTTTAAGAAATGTATAATAACTTCTAAAAGAAGAAATATTTTCGTGTTTTCTCCTTCTTTTAATTTTTTTTTTATAAGATCAAAGGATAAAAAAATTTCATTGCATTAATCACACTAAAATGCGTCAACTTATAGAGACTTTCTAAATAAATGCATTTTCATGTAGCACATAAAATGAGCTAAGTGGTCAAGTAAGAGAGGGATACTTGTCCTGAACGGACCCAAATCTTGTTTTGAGGCTCACTAAGTCACATGAAAATGATGCAAATAATTGGAGTCTTCTAGGGATAACCATGTAAATGTTCTAGTTTTACTAGGTTCAAATCTGAATAAGATAGTTATCTAGACTGGCTTACCCGAGTGGACAACTCAAGCTAGGGAGGGGCAACTTATCGGTAGCAGTGCTATTCCGACTTCATTGCTGGTTCAACCCCGCCTAACATATGTGACTAAATATCCTTCATTGGGTGTCAAGACACTTGAGCTTTTTCTCATGGGAAAAAAGGATGCATAACTGCATTCATGTGAACGTGTGTTAAGTGTATTCAAAGACTCATAAGGTGTGCGTGAAAGAATTTTTTTTTAGTATAGTTCAACAATATAAATATAAAAAGCAATAAATGAGCAGTAAGTAGCACATTAGGCCATCAAACACAATACATCCAATAAAATAAAATAATAAAATCAAGTAAAATTCAATATAACAAATCTTGAATTCTAGTTATTCCCCATTGGAGTCGCCAGAGATGTCACACCCCTTTTCCGATAAGCTGCAAAAAGGTTTATCCAATTTAAGTGACGGTATCAAATTAAGGATTTCTTTAATTTTTTTAGAGTTGCCATTTGGAATTGAGTTATGGTGTTCCAAGTCACCTTTTTGTTTAATTCCTAATCAAAAGGAAATGACTCTTTGTTTGGTCTGCGAACCAGAAATTCGGGTAAGGAATTCTGTTGACCGAAGGTAAGTTATTAGGCATCCCTCGAGTCCCGTGGTTCTAGCATGGTCGCTTTTATTGACTTATACTTATTTTAAGTATCTTTTGGATATATTTTATAGGCCATGCTTTGCTCGCATTTTTTTTATTTGTTAAACTTTTATTTGGTCTCGACCTAGATACGTAATCGTATTCTTGGTCTTCACATTTAGAGATATAACTGTCTATTTTGCATCACACTTAATAATCTTATTTTTTATAAGTTTCCATTTTAAATTAATAAAGGTTAATTATATTATTGGACAAGGTGTATCACCACATCCTTGAGTTTATTTTTAACTATCTCAAAAAAGATGCGCAACCGCATTCTTAATTGAAATGAATATTTTTAATATACCTAAAAGTTCATCTACAGTGAAGAGAAAATTTTTGGTCCTTATAAAAAATAATAATCAAATAACGTAAAACTAATCTAAACTTTTATGGTGCATGGTAAAATTTTAGATCAATATTACATCTTTTTATTTTTATTTATTCTTAAAGTTAATGTCAAAATTAAGCCGTACATGGGTAGCAATTTCTCACTAATCTAACAAAACAATAACGAATTACTAAAACAAATCTTTTCTTTTTGTTTGATAAAATAAAAGCGACAATAATTTTTAGCGTAATAATCTCTACTTTTATCCTTATTGGCAACTAAGTTAAAACAAGAACACAACCACAACCCGTTCATTTTTAAGAAATAATAACTAACAAGTAAAAATAAATAAATCAAGATAACCACCAATTAAAACTATCTCAATTCATTAAATAGAGATATGCTTAACACTTAACTCAATATTCAATCAAATAATGAATAAAAAAATAGGAAAACTTGTCATAAAATTACATCAAATTCCATAAAAAGATTAAAAATATAACGTGAAATTTGACACTGGAATATCTTGACTAAAGATCGATTAAAACGCACACAAAACCTTTATAGATTTTATGTGGTGGTGTATGTGTTGTATTTATATGAAAGTAATGAAAAAGAAAGAAAAGATGTGAATATATTTGTGGATTTTTGAAAGAAAATAAATGGAATGTGAGTGTAGTACGTGTGTGTTGCTTCGAAGTGATGCTATTTTTTTTCTCTCTTGGATGATGGTTCTTTTTTTTGCAGCGTGTGTGTGTGTTTTTTTTTTCTTCCTTCCTTCTTTCGTTTTTGGTTTTTGATTGTTGTGTATGTAATATAGGAGTAGTAGTAGTGTGTAGGTATATAGTGGTGATGTACGTGTGTGTGTGGAGTGTTTTAGTGGGGTATGTATTGGGTGAATGGGATAATGGGAAGATGTGAATAGGGGTAATGGTAAGTTTTTTTCAATTAAATATAATAAATATTATAAAAATACAAGAATAACTGAATAGCTATTCTAAATTATAATTAGGAAATACTAGCTTATTATTAAATCTAAATTAAAAGAAAACATATATTTTTGTTATTTTCAAATCTTGTAAAATAAACTTACTAAAATAAGACAAAATCAAAATATCTAAGTTAGACATAAAATAAATATTTAAGGAATAAAAATAGTATAAAATTTTATGTTCGATCAAAAAATACGTGTCTACACATGAAGGGATCATATGTCACAACTTCAAGCTATTCTATTCTAACATGCTTTGATTCATTTTAGGTGATTGACCTTTCAATTTAGAACTATTCTATGTGAGAAGACCTTTCACATTCTTCATATATGCATTCATGTAGTTCTAGGTAGGTCATGTTGGTAAAAGCCCTTAACCACAACACTATCTATTTGTATACCAATTTCATGCAAGCTGTCTCATCATATTAGACTCACTCTATAAGCCCTAGTGACCAACATTATGACTTCAATCCCTACTAGCAAGCTTTACTCCACAATCATCATACTAGACTAGATCACAAGACATATTAGTCACAAGCCTTAGTCATAGGCAATTCTAAGCATAATTCATCATAGAGTCCCAAATTCAATCATTACAATTCATGATCTATCATACATTCATAAATCTAGCTCAATTCATGATTTCATATTCCTATTCTTGAATAAGTTATATACATGATGACAATCCTAAAAGATCTATCAAGAATCATCAATTTCTCATCACAAGGCATAAACCCACATACTTTGATTTCTAGGGTTAACCATAGAATTCACATAAATTCACCATAATATCATGAATCAACACTAAATTAACCATAAATAAGTATTATCCAACTAATTGGAGTCATACCCAACTAAACCCACTAATTGGAAGAAACCCTACCTTAGATTAGGGTTCTTCTTCACAAATTTGGGGAAAATCTAGGGCACTCTATGGGTGGAAGAACCCATGGATAAAAACCTAAACATACCTTTAATCAAAGCCCTACACAAGCCTTCAACAATGGAGTCTTTGTTCTTGACCTTAGCTTCAAACTCTAGCTTCTTCTTCAATGGAGGTTTTCTAGAGAGAGAAATATTTGAGAGGCGAGTAATTTGGGGTTTTGATTCTAAATGACTTAGTTGGGGTGTTTAATGACTTAAAAGACTTTATATAGGTGTATAAACTCAATATAAAATGACCCCCTACTTAAAACTAATTAAAAAGGAATTTACTAAATGACCCTCGACTAGGTAGCCCCTTGCCAGGGGCCACACCCATCTTCACGAGCTGTCAAGGGCACCACGACCCGTGGTAGTGCCCATGGTCCCTTGACTAGTAGCTCCCCACAACTTTCCAAGCCCCCAAAATGCTAAGGCATGACCACGAGACCTCCCGTGGTGATGGTCGTGGTCTTGGGGCAGTAGCTAGGCCTCAAGGCCTTGCCTCCCACAAGCCTAAGGAACCTTCACGAGCCCCTTTTCAGTGTGGGTAACACCGGATTCCATGAGTTGCTCACATGGTCTATGTCGCTTGAGGCTTACCCCCACAATGAATGTTTATGAACTATGGCTTCTCAAGAAGCACTACTTAGTATGAGTAGTGGTATGGGACTTCATTCATGCATTGCACAAGTAGGCTTTGAGAGTAGTTATGGTGTTTTCCTTTTATGCTATGAAGGTTTATAAGTTTATGCATGTCTGAAGGTGAAGTGTTATTGTGAGTTGCTTTCTTTGATATGAGTTGTTAAATATGAATGTTCCTTGTCTATGAATATGTGAGATCAAACAATGTTAAGTAAGATTAGGGTGGCCTAAAAGTTGTACTTAGTGTACATGAGATTGTGAGATCTTTATCTATGCATTGCACAAATATAATTTAGGGTTGCTTATATGATGGTTCTATTATGATGGGATTATCTTGGTAGTTGACTATGTGCATGAACTATGCCTTATGATAGTTGATGTTGCATTATGTCTATTGTTGGAGGCTATGCTTATGATTATGTTGTTGTTCTTTATGCTATGATGAACCATACAAGAATTTTCTTATGAGCTATGTTTTCAAAGATGATGTTCAAAATTGGCATATGCATGATTTCAACTAAAATGTCCCTTTTAAGCATGCTTTAAAGGTTTTATTGCATGGCTATCATACTTAGTACATTTTTGTACTAACTCATATTTTCCTACATTTTCACAAAGTGTAGGGTTTGGTGATATCAACTTCCATCCTCGTGGATAGGTTCATAGTAGATCAAGAAGAGAAGTTATGGTGAGTCCTCATAGTATTCGAGGGCTTGACCACCATGTCCTTTACATTTCATATTTTTTTTTTATGTTTACAACTTTTGTATGGGCTGCGTCCCAAAGTTTTAGATCTAATGGTTATAGATGGTTTGAGACAAAGTGTAGACTTCCGCTCATTTTTATAAAATAATTTGATTGTAAAAGAAAAAGTTTTAATTTCCACACCATTTTCTATTATCTTATGTTATGATATGTTATGAGGATTGTATGAGGCTTTTCGAAGTCTTGTATGCCGTGTCATATCTAGGGAGTACTCCTGGGTCGTGACATCATATGAGGGAGATATGATTGTTTGAAGTTAGGTTGTCCATTTAAGGAAAGTTGCCTAAAAATATGAGGGGTATTTTGGTCTTTTCCTTACCCAATCAACTTAAAACAAAATTTGGAAATATTTAGGTGTCTAACTAATTTGGTTCAGTTTTCACAAATCCAATTTACGCATAAGGGTTTGAGAGTAGTTCAATAAGAAGAGAAAAGGAGAAAATTTCAAGGAATTCGTTAAGATTCTTGAGTTTTATTATGGATTTCGCCAAGGGTTTTATCTCTAAGAGGTATGTGAGTTCTCATAGTGTTGGGTTCGTTCACCCACACTCCAATCATGTTGTTTTCAGTGAAATTTTGTTCCTGCAGTTGAAGAGTTTGAGTTCCTAATTTGTTTCTTGAAGTATTATTTCTGTTCTTGAATTAGGATGAGTTTGATGATTTCTTGAGAAAAACGTTTGGAGTTTAGGAGTTTTTTTGCGTAGATTCTTGTGCGCTTTTGTTGGGTATTAGAATTTAAAAGTTGGGGAAGAAACCATTTGATTCTAGGCGAATTGGGGTTAGAAATCGAGTAAGAAAAATTGTCTGATGAATTCGAGAAGGGTGTGGCGCGCCGCCCCACCGTTTCGTTAGAGAAATGGGTCTGTAGATTGGGGCATAGCGCTCTGCACTAGCCAGTGCTCCCCAACTGTTGTTCTGTAGTTCAGGGGCTGGTGCAGATGGAAGCTTTCTGCTATGCTTATGCTATTATAGGATATAGGAGAGTGACTGTAAACACACAACTTCCACCCTCTTGGCTGTAGTTTGAGCTTGTATATGTGAGAAATTTACAAGAAAAAAATGAGATTTCAAAAAGAATTCAAATTAACGTTCTCGCTGTCCCATCACTATATAGTGTGGTTGGGGACTTTGAAGGCTTATCCGCTACGAAGCACCTCGTTTGTTGATTATGCCCTTCTTGGTGATGATATCCTAATCACCGACAAGGGGAAGGTCATATTCAAATTTTTTTTACCAGAATTCCTCCACTACGGATGGACTGATCTAAAGAGCGGAGACTTGATTCGATATTTACAGTTGCAATAGATTAGGGCTTCGATCATGCTATTCTATTTCTATAGAGAGGTAGGCGACAAATGCGCCCCCACCCGTTCTCTGTCGTTCAGTCCGTCTACGTTCTTTCAAAGACTACCTTTACTCCCCTTTGATTTTAAACACTCTAAACTACTTCTAAATATCTAGAAAACATTCATAAACATGAATCATAACCTTAAATCCATAAATTAAATTCAAGGTAGAGTTAAGAGTCTAGTCTTGAGAGTTCTTCAAGTCATTTTAAGAAGTCTTTTACAATTGTTTTAAAACTTGTTTTAAATGACTTGAGCACTGAGTTGAGGAAGAGTAGAGATGAATTCATTTTCTTTAAAAGTATATATGAGAACTAAGTATTCCCGAGAGCAAATGTTTTTACGTTTAAGATGAGAAGAAACACCGATTTCCAAAGAGTTCATGAACAATTTTCAATATTATCTCTTTTTAGAGAAACCTTTGAGTAATAATATCAAGGTTGAGGAAGATGAAATGTTTTCTTTAAAACATAATGAGCTAAGTTTTATTTTGGGAGTAGTATTGAGCACCGATATGAGGGAGAGCTAACAACTCACAACCCCCACAAACCATGTAGCTAATGTGGGTAGAAAAGGGTCATACTTTTTCGATGATTCATTTATTGCTTTTTAGCATAGACTAGTGGATCCACTTAGTTAAGGAGTTCTATACCCCAGTAAAGTATTGGACATCTCTGGCAGAGTGAGGTAGACGTTGCACCATGACATAGATCATAGTGATGGTTGTCGGTTAGAGAATCTCCCAAACAGAGTTTACTTTGTATTTTTGCATACAAACAGAGTTTATATTGTATTTTCTAATAAATTGAGTTCTTATCTACTGTTTTAAAGCTTTTCTTTATATTGTGTCTTTGTCACTGCTTTATATTGAAATGAGTAGAGTTGAGACGAGGTAAGTGTTTCTTTAGTTCCAGTTCAATCTTATGTCATGTTTTAGATTTCTCCTTACATGCTAGTACATGGAATGTACTGACGACATTTGGCCTGTATTTTTTATGATGCATTTCACAACCCAGTGGTACACCCTAGATGTAACATGGCATACAAGACCCCGAGAGGCCTTATACAAGCCACATCGCATATCATAACATAAATCAATAGAAATGATGCGGAAATTTAAAACATTTTTCCATTATATCAAAGTCTTTTTACAAGATGAGTGGAAGTCTATAACACATGTCTCAAACCATCTAGTACATGGACATCTTTGGGACGCAGTCCATACAATAGTTCTAACATAAAAATGAAAGACATAAAGGAAATGTGATCACATCCTCGATGCTATGAGGACTCACCAAGTCTTCGATCCTTGCTCCACTATGAACCTAGCCACGGGGATGGAACTCAATATCAGCGGACCCTACATTTGATACGAATGTAGGCAATAGTATGCATTAGTACAGAATGTACTAAATATGATAGCTAGCATAAATCATCAACATAGAAATAACATAAACATTAGTCATGATAAGACATAATCCATAAACATACGAGATACAACATATACATAAGCATAGTCAATACTTAGATCTTCATAACATAAGAAAAACACTTCATAAGCAACCTCAAAGCATACTTGTGCCAGGCATAGATAAGACCCCATAAATCTCACCCATGCTAACTAAACCACTTTGGGACATGATTCATGTTCATCATCTTTTTATTCTCATAATTAGCTTATCTCTCATGGGCCTTTCAAGCTACAATCCACACAATTCATTCTTCATCACATAATTCATATTTGAGGAATCATAGGAATTTGCCTCCATGTTCATATTAAGGAATCATAGGGATTCTCCTCTATGTTCATTTTAAGGGACCATAGGTATTCTCCTCTATGTTCATTTTAAGTAATCATAGGTATTCGCCTCCATTTTCATTTTAACGAATCATAGGTATTCGCCTCCACATCACTTTACAAAGATCATAGGTATTCGCCTCCACATCACTTTACAAAGATCATAGGTATTCGCCTCCACATCACTTTACAAATATCATAGGTATTTGCCTCCATGTCCTAATATGGTGTAATGTAGGTATTCGCCTCCACATCACTTTACAAGGATCATAGGTATATGCCTCCATGTCCGTCATAATATGATATAGGTATTCGCCTCCATATCACTTTAAAGGCTAATGGGTATTCACCTCTTGCCTTGCTTTAGAAGTTACATATTAAGGGTAGTCACCTCACACTTCTCATATCATGACATGGTTAATCATCTCATGTTTATCTATTTAGGAATAAGGAAATCACCTGACATCCCTGTCATACAAAGGTCCTTGTGGAATCACCTCAAGCCTCATCATATCTCATAGTCCTTGGACTTAGATTCATTTTAGGTGAGCAAGTCTTTCAACCTAGAATCATTCTATGTGAGAGAACCTTTCACATCATATCATATTCCTGCATAACTGTGTATATGAAAACCTCCTTTCAACAACACAACAACTACATCATAATCATAAACACTTCATTTTCAAAGTGTTCTTAAAGCATTTACATAGATTTCATGAACATGCATAATCTTATACATTACCTCTTTGAGGTTCTAAACTTGTTTCAATAATCATATCAAGAATTCTAGCATTAGACATGGATATCATCATAACTCATGTGATTCTATCACTTCATTCATTCAATCATTCATAAGGTAGATTAGCTGGGTAAATTCCTTCCACAACAATTCTATCTCATAGTCTACCATCATCATATAAAATTCATGCTCAAAGCCTTAACATTCATAATTCAACACATTAGCTTTACTATCAAGCCCTAGAAATCAAAATGTATACCTATAAGCTTTACTCTCAAGAAATACCTCTCATAAGCATATCATAGGCCTAAGTCTCAAGGCATTCTACTTTATATGCTTCATTCCTAAACAATTTCAATTCTAGATCATCATATAGGCACAAACTCAAGCATTACTTACCATGATTCAACATGTATACTATAGCCTCATTTAATTCATATCTATATGACCTAATCTCAAGCAATCTACTATACATATCATCAATCCTAGAAGATTATCTCTAAATCCTCAATTCCCCCCTTCAAGGCACAAAACCCACTTACTTCATTTTTATCTTTCTAGACATGGGTTAGGCATGTAAACTTGTAATTTCATCTAAAAAACATGATTCACTACTAATTCAATCATAAACAATCATTATCCACTCAATTGGATCAATAAACATCAATACCCACAATATTTGAAGGAACCCTAACTTGAATTGGGGATTTAATCTTCACAATTGGGGAAAACTAGGAAACTCCATGGATGAAAGAAGTACATGGATGAAGGGATATCATACCTTAGTCACAATTCCCTCAAAATCTTGGAGATTGGGTGCCTTGATCTTGACCTAGATTCAAGCTCTATCTTCTTCTTCAAGTTCTAGAGAGAGAAATATTTGAGAGGATGAACTTTGGGATTCTTTTGGGGTTTTGGAAATAATGACTTAATTGGTGAGGTTAAAGGGTTAAAATAGCTTATATAGGTATACTAAGTCTAGGAAAAACGACCTTACTTAATTCCCACTTAGATAGGATTTTCCCAAAGTGCCCTTTATTGGGCAGCCTAGTGCCAGGCACTACGATAGGGTCCACGAGCCATGGTCCTCACCACAAGCCGTGGTCTTGCATGTGGTCCATGGTCCAGTGGCTAAGCCACAAGGCCTTGGCCTAACTAATTTGAAGGCATCTTCACGAGCCTTCCCACGAGCCGTGGTCTTCACTACTGGCCATGAAGTGTCTCGTGAAGGTGAGCCATTCTTGGGAAGCCTCAAGGTAGCTGCTGCCTTAGCCACCACGAGCCGTGGTCCTCACCACTGGCCGTGGTGGTGGTCGTGAAGTGGGGCAGTGTTTGGCATGTTTAGGGCAGCCTTGGCCCTTGCCCCTTTGCCTTGGCTCTTGTTGCCGTCACACTTAGCCCTAGTTTGCCTACTAAACTATGGGGTGTTACAATATCTCCCCCTTGGGGACATTCATCCTCAAATTATGTTCTAGGCATCCCTTAAAGGAAACGACTCTACACTAGCAGCCCATCATGCATGCAACATCAAAATAAGGCACTTCTAAGGAGGAAACATCAACTCCAACTCAAACATACTCAATGCATCACAAGGAAGAAGGAACTACATCTAACAACCCATTATGCATGAAATCTCATAACTAGTCATGTCGAAGGAGGAACTACCGTCTCTGAGCTAAAACATGCTCAACATAATATCATGGAGCTCATATGCAATTTACTCTCAAAAAGCATTAAATCAATGAAATCTCTCAACCCCGAACTAAGGCATGCTCATCATTTCATCTCATGATGTCTATAGGAAACTCATACTCAATGCACTACAACATGAGAAAATCAATCATATATATTCATTTTCTAAATCACAAGCTTTCATGAACATGCATCATATAGGGAAATCATGGCAACACATAAAACACACATGACTTTCTAAACAAGGAGCTAACAACATAAGGAACTCTCTTTCATAGGAAGAAATTTCATTTACCCCCAAACCTTCTAAGGGGACTAGGGGGGTCGGATCTCGAACACACTCTTTTCAACTTGGAGACATGGAAAACCGGATGCACCTATGCCAACTCACTAGGTAAGGCTAACTAATAAGCACCCTAACCACATGCCTCAAGATCTTTCATGGGCCTACAAAGTGGGGACTAAACTTCCCTTCTTACTAAACCCACTACACCCTTCATGGGTGGAATGTTTCAAGTAAGCCGAAATCATTAACATTAGGAACACAAAATGACCTTGCTATCTAGGCACACCATCTCCCCCTTGGGAGGAAGCCTCAACGAACTTTCTAAGCAGCGTCTCTTTCAATTCTACTAAGGTTGGGTCCATACCTTGCTTAACTTTCAAAACTAACACAAAAGACGATCCGAAACCATCTGCAATCATAACACTACCCCTGGTAGAGTCTACTAACCAAACAAAATTGCTACTACTCATACTGACCTAACCGGATTATAAAATCCGTCTTCGGGACATCATCATTTTTCACCCTCATTTGGTGCTAGTCCTAACTAAGATCAATCATAACAAGGTAGCTAACTCTTTGAAGTTGGTCAACACTTAAACATATCTCCCTCACCTTAGTTAGGTGGTACATACAACCCTCAAAGTAAACTTTAAGATAAAACATACTCCAAACTTATGGCCTAGATGTTTCCCCTTCCACTCTCGTATAGGCTCATTCGGGAACTAACAATTTGACTATATGGGTTCTACAATCACATAGGAGGATAATAGGAGTACAACCAAACCATCACAAAGACAATATCAAAATCTAGTAAAACATAGACATCAATTAAGAAGCTATCAACATACCAAGATCCACATAGGGAGCACACCCTTCTTCACCTCTAGCTTGAAGTTCATAAAACCGGTTTTGCTTAGGGGTACTCGCACCTGAACCAATTGGACTGGATGAAGGGTAGGGTTGAGATCTACGATGACTATCTCCTTCATTTCTAGCAACTGTAGGACAATGCATATCTTATGGCCTAACTTGCCACACCCATAACAAACATTGCGACCTGCTAAGCATTCACCCTCATTCTTTCTATCACACCTACTACACCCTGGTAATAGAACCCTAATATCATCTCTTTGAGGCTTAGGGTTAAACACCCTCTCTTGGTTGAACTTAGGACCAGTTGAGGGCCCTCTCCTGGGAACCTTTGTATAAACCCAAGGCGACCTTGTGCATCAGACCTTGTGTTGGAGAAGTTTCTATCTCCGGTTCTAGCCATCTTTGCTTCCCTAATCTTCTCTTGAGTTTTGATTCCTCAATTTGTTGGGTATGGACCATGGGACGTAAAATATCCATATCTTTGATAAGCATTGCCATACGACATTTTTTTCTACCATGTCGGATACTCCCATCACAAATTTATTCATCTTAGCCCTTGAATCGTTCACCATAATTGGAGCGTATTTGGATAGTTGGGTGAACTCTAGAGCATACTCCCTCACATTCTTATTCCCTTGACGAAGGTTAATGAACTCTTTCATATTAGCTGAGTGAAGCTCAAGGGGAAAGAACCTATCAAGAAAAGTGTACTTAAATACTTCCCACTCTACGGTACCCGCTCCTACCGGTCTATCTTCTTTCCATTGATTGTAGCACACTTGAGCAACATCTCTCAATTGATAGGCGTCTGATTCCGCCTTCTCTATCGGGGTTACTCCCATGATAGCATGTACCTTATATACCTCATTTATAAACCCTTTAGGATCCTCCTCCAATTTGGAGCCATAAAATTCCAGAGGGTTCATCCTAGCAAAGTCCCTCACTCTTGAAGCCACCGAATTCACATTAGGGATCACGGGGGCTATCACTTCTCTATTAGCTTGGGCCGTCACGGCTTGAGCCAAAACTTGAATAGTTTCCCTAAACTTCTCATGAGACACATTCTCACCTAAAGGGTCAATCGGAGCTTGTGGAGTTTGTGGAGAAATCTCTTGATCCACCATGTCTTCCTCATTCCTTCTAGAATTTTCCCTTGTATTAGCCATGTCATGTAGACCATCAGGGTAAGGAATAGGAGAAAAACCTTATAGATCTAAGCTCCATGGCACGACTTAGAGAAGTGAAGAAGTGATATTTCCTAATCATCTAATATTTTCCTATACATAAATGTGGCGTGCTTCACACTTATGAACATGACTATACTAGACGTGGTTTTGAGAAATCCTAGAATCATTCTAAACCTTGTGCTCTGACTATCAAGTTTGTCACGACCCAGGGGTACACCTTAGATGTAACATGGCGTACAAGACCCCGAAAGGCCTCATACAAGCCACTTAGCATATCATAACATAAAGCAATAGAAATGATATGGAAATTTAAAACATTTTCCATAATATCAAAGTGTTTTTACAAAACGAGCGGCAGTATATAACACATGTCTCAAACCATCTAGTACATGAAAATCATTGGGACGCAACCCATACAATATTCTAACATAATAATGAAAGACACAAAGGAAAGGTGATCATATCCTCGATGCTATGAGGACTCACCAAGTCTTCCATCCTTGCTCTACTATGAACCTAGCCACGGGGATGGAACTCAATATCGCCGGGCCCTACATTTGATAAGACTATAGGCAAAAGTATGCATTAGTACAAAATGTACTAAATATGATAGCTAGCATAAATCATCAACATAGGCATAACATAAATATTAGTCAACATAATCCATAATCAACAAATATAAGAGATACAACATATACATAAGCATAGTGAATACTTAGATCTTCATAACATAAGAGAAACACTTCATAAGTAACCTCAAAGCATACTTGTGCAAAGCATAGATAAGAACCCATAAATCTCACACATGTTAAGTAAACCACTTTGGGCCATCATTCATGTTCATCATCCTTTTATTCTCATACTTAGCTTATCTCTCATGGACAAGGGGAATCACCTCTAGTCATACATATTATGGAAGGCCTTTCAAGATATAATCAACACAATTCATTCTTCATGACATAATTCATATTTGAGGAATCATAGGTATTCTCCTCCATGTTCATATTAAGGAATCATAGGTATTAACCTTCATGTTCATTTTAAGGAATCATAGGTATTCGCCTCCATGTTGATTTTTGGGAATCATAGGTATTCGCCTCCATGTTCATTTTTGGGAATCATAGGTATTCGCCTCCACGTTCATTTTAAGGAATCATAGGTATTCGCCTTCATCTGTTAATATGGTGTAATGTAGGTATTCACCTCCACATCACTTTACAAGGATCATAGGTATTCGTCTCCATGTCCTAATATGGTGTAATATAGGTATTTGCGTCAACATCACTTTACAAGGATCATAGCTATTTTCCTCCATGTCAATCATAATATGATATAGGTATTCGCTTCCATATCACTTTAAAGGCTAATGGGTATTCACCTCTTGCCTTTCTTTAGAAGTTATATATTAAGGGTAGTCACCTCACACTTCTCATATCATGACATGGGGAATCCCCTCGTGTTTATTTATTTAGGAATAAGGGAAATCACCTCACATCGCTCTCATACAAAGGTCCTTGGGGAATCACCTCAGGCCTCATCACATCTCATAGTCCTTGGACTTAATTCATTTTAGGTGAGCAAGATTTCAACCTAGAATCATTCTATGTGAGGATGACCCATGCTAGGCATTTTAAACCTTTGGATGCGGTCCTCATAAATATACAAATCGGGATCGACCCATGCGAGGCTTTTAGCCCCTTGGCTGCCACCCATAATAATATAGATTGGGATCGGCCCATGATACATATTACCACCCCTGAGATGCCACTCTTAAGTATTTGAATTAGGATCGGCGCATACTAGGTATTTTAACCCCTGAGCTGCCACCCATAATTATATAGATTCACTTTACCTTGTCTCTTTAATCTTTGAGATTGTTCTTTTGATGTTCAAAACTTTTTTTGATATTTAGGACTATATAGCAGTGATGTGGACAAATTAATTGAGGCAGAAAACCAATAGGAAGAAAATGTAACTTTATTGCGCTACTTAGGAACTTATATGACTCATGAACTTCATTTGGGCACAAAGAACATATACAGGTGATCCATGAAGGTGTGTGGCAACTACCTTGCATGTAGAAAATGATTCATTAACATGTATAACAAGTGAGCAAGTAATTATGCTTAGAAGATGCTTCATTTAAAATACATTGGATATTTCACATAGGGGCATATGATTTCTAAACACTTAGTAGAGACTGTAACTTCTCAAATGTAGAGGCAAGGACTATATAAGATGATACGATAGCTAAACACTTACTTTACGATATCAAATGAAAGAGTGCATAAACATCCAAACTACTGAAGCACATGGCAGAACCCAAATAAGGGTTGTAGATTCTACGTAAGGGGACATAAAATGAAAAATTGACATAATATGTATTTGACATATAAATACATGTAACATGTATAATGTAGGATCTCATTGACTCAATGAACCTCATTTGACTTGGTGGATAACTCATGAAACTAATTGTTTAAAGTTCCTTTGTCAACTATTACTTGGAAGAATAAACACACTGATACTAGATAATGAACACGTATAGAAATAGTTTGACAAATTTTGAAAACTTGGACTATATAAGGAACACCATTAGCTACATTGGAGATTGTACACCCTCACATTGTATCTCTTACCATGAGGATCACTTAGAGATCTCAATTTGTTGGTACACAGAATATAAGACTTCATGCCAAAAGAAATGAGATTAAATAGCCTTACATACGTCAATTTTCAATTCATAATTGTTATAGGGGACTCATTATTAGGGGTTTGATAACTATACCTAGCATTTTATATTGCAAATAGTACGTGCGTATGACTTCATCTTCAACAAACAATCAATAAGGCTAATATTAGAAGCTTACCAACCAACTCGAGATATTCAACTCATCAAAATAGTAGCCACCTAGCCAGCCCATAATCCTTCTAATTGAGTGTGTTCTTTCTCACATTCTGTCTGTTATAGTTATTTACATGAAAAAACCTTCCCATGAGGTTTGTCGGCACTCCACAATCTTCATAATATACATATATAAATAGTTGAGATGAGATGGGCACTGAGCATACAAAACCTTAAATTTAATGGTGCATCACCACAACTTATAAATCTGCCCCCTAACATCATTCCACAATCATTTTCTAAGTACATCCATGACTTCCCATAAACAAATCAATACAATAACAATCCTCAACACCCAAAAATAACTAAAATACTTGAATTTTCGGCTTTCAATCATCATCCCACAAGTTGTAATAAACAAGTAAGTCTAGAATTTTCAAATAAACTAATAATTAGAGGTTGTGGCAGTGCCTTACCTTGGCTATCTTAATATGTTATTCTCCTCCAATTATTTTTGTAACCTTCTCTTAATCTTTGGAAGAGAGTGGCAGAACCTTGGCTGCCAACACATGTAGCTATTTCTATTTCACTCCCCTTGTAGAACTGTCCAATATACATGAAGCAATAGAGGAGAGAAGGTGATCTTGTGGCTGCTTTAGAAGTAACAAGATGCAAAATACTTAGAACCCTAGTGGGAATATTGGGTGGCTGTTTCATCTTGAGAGAGAGAAATATATGAACTTGAGACCTTAAAGTTTGGATAAGAGGAAAATGAGATATTTGTATCAAATTTTTGGCTTTAATAGGTTCTCTTTTTCCACCTTTCTTGTACTTCATTTTCAGCCACCATGTGTCTTTGATTTAGGCCACACATTTAAGTAGGTGATGCACCTACTTTTCCATTCAAATTATTTCTTGTGGGCTTGGAAATTTTGGGCCTTGGACTGCCATCCTTTTTCATTTTCCCCCCTTTTCATGGACAGATTGGGCCTCAAATTGATCACTTAATTTAGACCTGCATATGGCTCATAAGTCAAAGTAGGTGATGCACCTACTTGGTACATATACCTTAAGCAGGTGATGCACCTACTTGTCACGTAGTAGCTTAATCTAGTCAAGCAAGCACCTAAATTATTTTACACAATTTTCCATATCTTAGCTTCTTTACAAGATCTTAACACTAATACACACTTGACCACTTATGGCTTTAATATAAAATATCACCTTTTACTAGCTGGAGTTCAAATATTTTTTTACGTTCATTTAGTTGTATAAGTGTTGGAAGGTATGGGGTATTACATAATCCCTCCTTTTGGATCATTCGTCCTCGAATTAGAGGTATTGCTCAAAACAAGGTCAACTGTGTGTATTTTTCAAAACTTCTGCCAGAGTTCCCTTTGTAAATCAACTGACCAAAAGCATGTATAGGCATGGCGTTGAAGCTGATGTAGCATATGTAATGATCAAATGACAAGTAAGTCTCCTCTTAGCCATATATAATCAAGTAACAATTCTGTACCCCAAAATTTATCGTTCTGTCCTTTTTATAAACCAACCTAACAAATACTTGGAATACGAGAATTGCAAATATTAGAACAAGTTAACTAATGTGAAGCAAACCTATGAACAAGTTGATTACTGGCAAGATCCTTTGTTCATCCCGATATGGGGGGAAACTTTATTCCAACGTGTTTAATACTCAAATCTATAAGAGCAGAGGGGTATAACATACTAATGCATAAGCCACATGAAACCTATGACACATAAGAAAGCAGACATGTGTGAACAATGAACCACAAAGAAATACTTTTAGCATACTAAAAAGTGTACATAAGAGACAAACGATACATAGACATTTGAGTTCTAGGGACAATGTTGAAAAAGTCAGTAATATATAAGCAAGTGAGCTAGGTAGTATTAACGGTAAGACATTTAGCACATATAAAGATGTATTACAAAAATTTATTACATAAGAATGTAAACTATGATACATGCTGTTATAAATCACATGATCACGTGAACCATCACATAAATAAATATACTATGTGAAATATGAGAAAGTGTGTGACATATGGACAAATAAACTTTGGGGTCTATAATGTTTAAACAAGTAGGCTATGAGGCATGTAACATATAGGTAGATGGTCTATGGAGCATATGATATACAAACAAATAACTTGTGCTACATCTAACCCATGAGCAAGTAATTTATAATGTATATAGCATATGAACCATTAATCTATAATGAATATAAAAAATGGATAAGAGATTTATTGTAACACCCCGGAAACTAGTAGAATAAACTAGGGCCTTATGTGAGGGTTCTAGAGCTTTACGTGGGGGTTAGAGTTGTAAAATTTACCTACCATACTTAGAATGAGGGGTTTAGGGGTTAAACGTCAAGGTACGACTCCCCAAGGACCAACCAAACGGGTCCTTGAGGAGGACCCCAAAATAGTCACTAAAACTGCCCAAAAAGGGCCACATACGGATGAGACTCACGCCTCGTGGGAAGGGGTCGTGGGTCTAGGTCCCTTTTTATAGTTGCAGACCACCACACACAAATGACCAGTACGGTCCGTAGACCCACCCATGGTCCGTGGGTTGGGGTCTCGTGGGTGAGGCAGTGTTGGGGCTAAGTCGTTTTAAGTTGGGGACTTAGGTGTTAATTCATTATTAGTTAGGGGGTTAAGTGGTGTCGTTTTAATAGTAATTAGACCACCTATATAAACCTAATAGACCCCTAAATACATTGATCCTAGACATTGTTTTAGATTCACCAAAGAACCCAATTCCCTCCAAGAAATTTTTTCTCTAGAAAGTGAAGAAGAAGAAGAAGAAGAAAATAAAGCTAGTTCAAATTCCTCCATTGTTGCAAGATTTTGTGAGGGATTTGAATCAAGGCTTGTTAGCTTATTCATCTATGGATTCTTCTATCCATAGAGCCTCCAGGATTTCCCCCAATTGTGAAGACAAACCCCTAATTCTAGCTAGGTTTTCTTCCTATATTGTGGGTAGTGTTGAGTATAATTCCAATTGAGTGGATAATACTGGTTTATGATTGATTTAGCCTTGAATTATGATATTATGATGAATTTCTATGTTTTTCATGTCTAACCCTAGTTTAATTGAAGAAATTGAAGAATGTGGGTTTATGCCTTGTGAAGTGAAATTGAGGATTCATAGGTGATCTTCTAGAATCGATGTCATGTATAGTAATTGTTTAAGAATAAAAGTATGTAAACATGAATTGAATTAGAATAATGTGTATATGATCGATCATGACTAGTGATGATTTAGATTGAGGCTATATGAAGAATTATAATTAGAATTGCTTAAAGATGAAGCTTATGACTAGAATGTTGTGTAATCTAGGTATGTATCTAGAATGTGAAAGGTCTTCTCACATAGAATGATTATAGGTTGAAAAGATAATAACCTACCATGAATCAAAGCATGTTAGACTAGCATATCTTGAAGTTATGACATATGATCCCTTCATGTATAGCTTGACTTGGTAAGACAAGACCAAGATTGGTAGCTTGAGTTAGGATTTCTCATGGTAGCTTAGGATGGAGGAACCATACTCTCTTAAGGGTAGTTTGAATTAGCATTGTAAGATGCTTTCATGGTAGCTTGAGTTAGTGGTAGTCATGGTAGCCTAGGATTGAGGACACATACTCTCCTAAGGGTAGCTTGAGCTAGCATTTTAGAATGCCTTCATTATAGCATGACTTGGTTAGGCCAAGACCATTTCATGGTATCTTAGGATTGAGAAATCATACTCTCATAAGGGTAGCTTGCATTAGAATCATAGAATGTTTGCATGGTAGCTAGGATGGAACACTTGTACCCTTTCTAGAATAGCTTGGAGTTGCATGATTAATATGTTTTCTATGATAGCTTGATCTAGCCTAATAGGGTGATATTCCTTGGTAGTCTAGAATGATAAATAGTAATCATTTGAGTATGATAGCCTAAAGTGGTACTTAGTGTGGGTAGGATTATAGGGTCTTATCCATGCATTGCACAAGTATGACTTGAAGCTACTTATAAAGTGTTTCTCTTATATGATGTATGTTTAGCTTGGGATGTTGCTATAGTTGCCTTCCATGATATGATTGACTAAAGGTGATAGTCTCCTTGTCTATTTGAAGTAAGCTAAGAATGAGACCAAAGGATGGTAAGTATGATTATGATGACTTCAAGGTTATGCTTATTGTGAATGGGATTATGAGGTTTCATTCATGCATTGCACAAGTATGATTTGAGGTTACTTAGAAGTATAGTGCTCTTATGATATAAAAGCCTAAGGCTTGACTATGTATATAGACCATGTTAATGATGACCAAAAGGGATACTTTGCTTGAATGGGATTATGGGGTCTTATTCATGCATTGCACAAGTATGCTTTGAGGTTACTTGAGAAGTAGTTCTCTTATGATATAGATGACTAAGGATGGAATAATGCTTTGGAGACTTTGCTTATGATTATGATATTGTCTCTTATGCTTATCATTTATATTTCATGAAGTACCTTTTATGCTTATTGATTATGTCTTATGTTGACTAACCCTTATGTTATGCTCTAATGATGTTATGTTAGCTAACATATTTAGTACATTTTGTACTAACACATACATTGCCTACATTCTCATCAAATGTAGGGTTCGGTGATTGAGTTCCATTCTTGAGGAAAGGTTTCTAAGAAGCAAGGAGTTGAAAACTTGGTGAGTCCTCATAGCATCGAGGATAAAAGCCACCATTTCCTTTATATCTTTTCCTTTATGTTTTGAGACTATTGTATGGGCTATGTCCCAAGAGTTTATTTAAAAGTTGTATTAGATGGTTTGAGACAAAGTGTAGTAAAGACTTCCACTTGCTTTTATAAAAGACTTCGATTGTATGGATAAAGTTTTTAAAATTTCTGCACTTTTCTATTATCTTAAGTTATGATATGCTAAAGGCTTGTATGAGACCCCTTCGGGGTTAAATAGGCCATGTTACTTCTAGGGTGTACCCCTATGTCATAACAAATTTGGTATCAGAGCACAAGGGTTAGAATGATTCTAAGATGATGTCTCATAATCCACGTCTAGTAGAGTCTTGTTCATAGTGTGAAGCACGCCACATTTATGAATAGAAGGCTATTGGATGTTTAGGAAACTTCACTTCTTCAGTCTCTAAGTCGTGCCATAGAGTTTGGCTCTAGTAGGTCCTTCTTCTAATCTGTGCCCATTGATTTTCACGGTATGGATAGTACAAGGGTAAATGCTAGGTGAGGTGAGGAAGGCAATGAGGAGCAAGTGGTTCCTCTCCAAGTTCCACCCCAAAGGTTTTCCTCAAGCTCCAATTGATCCTCTAGATATGTCGAATGCGGAGATTAGGTTAGCTTTCAAAATGATGGCCCAAGATTTGACTACTCAAGCTCAAGTCATGATGGCACAAGTGAATATGGAGATGGTAGCTCCAATGAACCCAATAAGGGGGATGGTTGCTTCTAGGTTGAGAGAGTTTTTGAGGATGAACCCTCTGGAGTTTTGTGGATCCAAATGAAAGAGGATCCTAATGGGTTTATAGAGGAGGTTATAAGGTGCTTGCTATCATGGGGGTGACCTCGGTAGAAAAAGCGGAACTAGCCGCTTACCATTTGAATGATGTTGCTCAAATATGGTATGAACAATCGAAAGATGGTAGGCCGGTAGAAGCGGTTCCCATATATTGGGATGTGTTTAAGAAGGCATTCCTTAATAGGTTCTTTCCCCGAGAGTTGAGGGAAACCAAAGTGGAAAAGTTCATCAACCTCAAGCAAGGTAGTATGAATGTTACGGAGTATGCCTTGAAATTTACTCTATTGTCTAAGTATGCTCCATCTAAGGTAGCGAATCCGAGGATAAGATTAGTAGGTTTTTGACGGGGGTGGTAGCAAAAGAATGTCATATGGCAATGCTCCATGATGATATGGATATCTCACGTCTTATTGTGTATGCTCAACAAATGGATGAAGATTAACCCAAAGAGAAAAAATCTATGGAGAAAAAGAGGTCTAGGATGGATAATGATAAGTCCGTTCATGATGGGTCCGATGGTCATGGTCGCTCTAGGAATCGACAAAAGTTTTCCGGACAAGGCTCTTCTAATGCTCCTAAGTATAAGGATGAGAGGGTGTCTAACCTTAAGCCACCCAAAATTGCTAATGAGTCTCTATGGTCTACTTGTGCTAGGTGTGGTAAGATACATGAGGGTAGGTGTTTGGCCGATAGAGAGGGTTGTTGTACTTGTGGTGAAAGTGGCCACAAGATGAAATATTTTCCAAAGGCAAGGGCTATAAGAATAGAGGGTAAGAAAGTTGATCCTAGTGGTCCGGATGAGATTGTTCAAAAGAAGAATAGGTTCTATGTCCTACAAGCTAAAAATGATTAAGACTGATATTCTTATGTTGCTACCGGTATGTGTTTTATGGTTTAATAGATTCTAGATTACTTGTCTTTTGTAACTTGATATGTTAGACTTTCAAGTTGTCCTTAGTATGAATGATGTTTAGAAGAGTTTTTGTAGGCTTACTCCCAAGAGGGAGATGGTGTACCTATATAGTAAGGTTATTGTGTGTTTCTGTGTTGCCACGATTTCCTTATATGCATGTTCATGAAAAAGCTTAGGTCTTGGTAGAAATGACTTATTTGCATTGTTTTACCTCATGTTGGAAAGTGTGGAGTCTTGTTTGATAATGATATCAATGCCTTGTGTGGTTAGATTACCTTGAACATTGTGCATGATAGCACCTAGAACTTTCCCGTTGGTCCGGTTGACTGAGTGATGCAAACAATAGACATGATCTTAGGCAAAAAATTTGAAGATTGAGCCTATTTGACTACATACCTCTTTGTTGCCAACCTTCAGAGAAGTGTGAACCTTGCTTGGCCCCTTTTGAGCCTTACCCCTTTTCTTAGAAGAAACTTGAGCAATTGTGACCTCTCTTTATTCCTTCACCCATAACTTTCATGAAGCATGGTTTGTTTGAATAGCCAACTTAGGCCAAAAGCTTAGAGTTGGGGGTGTGGTGAAAAGAGAAGGAAAGTCAAGAAGTGTGAAAAAATCCCCCTTTTGTATGGATTGATTTGAAAAAGATGGAACCCCTCCATGTAAAAAAAGAAAACAAAAAGACTGAAAAAGTTGTGAAATAAAGTAGTGAAAATTTCAAATGAAATGGGGAATCTAGTGGTTCATATGAAGTTGAATAATGGGGTGGATTATGAGCATGCTTGAAATGTTAAAGAAAAGGAGGAAAATGATGTTCAGATCATACCTCATGAAGGTAGAAGCTACTAAGCCTAAATGAATATACCTTTACACTCATCCCCGTTACAAGCCTCGAAAAGACCTTTGTGATCTTGAGTGAGCTGAAACGAATGTTGATTGGAAAATAGGGCAAGCCTATGGGTGAAGTCATGCATGTGTTCATCTTTGTGAGTGTGAGAGTTGTATGTGATTCCGGGACTTTAAATTGTAAGAAATTTAGTGTGAATATGGAATCATCTTTGTTGTGAGGGAATTTTAATACCTTGGTTGAGCTCGAAATTACATTTGAAGCAAGCATTGTGAGCATAGAGTGCTCTTGATGGTGGTGAGTCCCAATTTGAAACTTTGAGTTCACAATTCATCATTGTATGAGTAATTTGAACCTTGTTGTGTGCATTTATGTTGAGTCTTAGGCAGCAGTATTGGTAGACATCCTTATTGAGCTGCTAATCTTGAGCTTTACTTGAGGATAAGCAAAGGTTTAAGTTGGGGGTGTTGATGAGTCTAAGATTTCGGCTCATTTACGGCTTTGTTTGATAGTATGAGTGTCCTTAAATGCCTGGTTTATGCTCTAAACTGTTGTTAAAGTTTGGATTTGCAGCTATGAAGGCTAAGGAGCAAGGCAAGGACATTACCGGATAAAAAGGAATTAAAAAGCTGAAGAGGTGAAGGAAAGCGATCCTGACGATCGCCAAGACCAATCGGTGGCTCCCCAAGTGGCTTTTTAGCCCGCCCAACTTTACAGTACATCACTTCTGAGGCGAGAGAATTTTGGTGATCAACAGTCTCAATTGGGGAATCTCTGATAGAATCAACGATGAAATGTTATGTCCGCCGAAGAGGACAAGACTATAGTGAAGCTGAAAGCAGAACGACAATACAGAGGAACAAAGGGCGGAAGACGGAACCCATCGGCGATCCCGACATAGACCGCCTAAAGTTACAGGGCCTATTAGATGAAAACACAAACCAAAAAGGCGATGGATAAGAGAGATTGACGAATCACCGATCGGTCGGCAAAGCCTGACTTTCCTAACCGATTGGCCCCAATTTTTGGATCAGTATAAATTTATATTTTGAAGAAAGAGAAGGTATCCAAACTGAGAGACTCATACCCAGAACAAAAATCACCATTCTTGTTCAGTTTTAAAGCTTTCAAGTAGATATTGGAGTTGGGTTTTGTAACTAAAGCAAAGTTTACTCATTTTAAATTCTTGGAAATCAATACCGAACCATGGAGTATGTATTAGGTATTGAATTTTGAATTTTGTGATGATTAGCTAAAACCCCAGTCTAGTGATTAACTGCCAAAAATTAGCTGATGGGTGTGAGAAATTATTGAATGATTTGTTGAATCGAATTGGGTCTGATTTATTTCTGGTATTATTTAGCTATATTTAATGTTTATTTCATTAGTCCTAGTGTTTTATACTTACTTGAGAGAGAATTCTAAATCCAACGCGATAAATTAGCACTCATAGTGACTGGGCTATTGTGGGTTCAGCTCGAGAGAATGAATCTTAGGTCATGTTCTATCTATCTAGCTCGAGAGAGTAGACGGAGTGAGCTTGTGGGCTGGTTTTCATGGTTAATCTGTTGAGGTTCGAGAGAACTCAATCGAAGCGAGGTAATTGTTCGGGACAAAGCTACCTCATCTAGGGTCCATTCTACTCGCAAAGATTTACTAATTTTTAGTAATTCGCTAACAACCATTTAGAATAATTGGCAGTTGATTGGTCATTCCCCCAAGTACCTCTAAATCATTTGATTGCCCCTGTCATTTGTTGTTGCCGTGATTGTGAACTGATATCAATTTTCTCCATTTGACATTTCTGTCACCCTTTTGACTTACCTCGCCGAAATTTACAGAACCCACAGTTATTGTGGGTGTTCAAACGGCGGTCTCCGTCGGGATCGCCGACATGGTCGGCGATTCACCAATATTTTCTAAGGTCATCGATTTTTACAGACTCCAATGTAAATTGGTCTTGAGTCTAACGACGATCTAGTTCGGGGTCGCCGAACCCTTCGACGATTCACGGAATGGACTTTAGATTGCCAAACTACACTTGTCGATCACTCTCCATATTTCAACCTGCAAAATCAATACACCATTATTTCTGAAAACAAAGCATTTAAGACCTTAGGTTGCCTCTCAAGAAGTGCCTTAGTTAATGTCGTGGCACGACGTGAATCAGCCTTTATCAGTATTGGGGGTTGCCTTATTTTCATAAGGCCACCCCTCTGTTGGATCCGAGTTAGGTGAAGGCATCAATTGGTTCATTTGGGACCCCAGCAGCTGAATGAGCGAAGATTGAGAGGTAGTCATTTCATTTAGCATCATAGCATTCTCTCTAATCTCTTCCAACACTTTGTCGTGCTTATCGACTTTGTGTAGGAAGATGTCACGACCCAAGCCTAGGGCCTAGACGTGACCGGCGAATGGGGAACCCGAAGGAACCCCAAACAAGCCTCATAGCGTATCATTACACATCCTTGGTCGCGGAAGCAATTAAAATGACCATAAGCAATAAGTATAATCAAA
>JAJOOF010006078.1:0-28386 GCA_029582545.1 Solanum lignicaule
ATTGCAAGGAAAAATTTCTCTCCTATAAATAGTGATGGTCTTACTTTTTTGGCAGAACTTTGAGAGTAATTGCCTTTTGACTGAACGTGGTCAGCCATATTGGCCACAACTTCTCATTGAAACTCCATTATTTCACTCATTATTCTATCTTTCTATGTCTTCTAACTCATGTAACCTCTAGGTCATTAATTATCTACAAAATTTACTACACCATAATCTTCTTATTCATTGCAAGGAAGAATGTCTCCCCTATAAATAGTGATGGTTTTACTTTGTTAGCACAACGTTGGAGTAATTGCCATTTATTTAGTGACTGAATGTGGTCAGCCATATTGGCCATAACTTCTCATTGAACTGCATTATTTCACTCATTATTCTATCTTTTTATGTCTTGAAACTCAAGTAACCTCTAGGTCATTTGTCTATCCAATTTACTACTCCATAATCTTCCTATTCATGGCAAGAAAGAATGTCTCCACTACAAATAATGATGATCTTACTTTTTTCGGTGTATAAGAAAATATAGAGTGCATAAAAGTGAGTAAAAAAAAGTTCTTATTAGTTGAAGGGAGATGTTCTTTTTATGAAGCTTTGGATTCAATTTTTGTCTCGTATTTGTTGACTTGTACTTTGAGATTGAGGTATGTTGTCCGGAGAGGACAAGTTAAGAAGATTATTGCTAGACTTGTTGCCATGGGCTTAAATCTCCTTAAAAAGAGCAAGATATATATTCATGTCTCAACCTGGAAATTTATTTTCTTTATTTTATTTTCAATTGTAATTTTGTAATTTCACCAACAAAACTACTTGACTTTCCCATATTAATATATATCATCCTGTAATTTTTTTTTATATTTTTTTTAACAAACACTATACTATCTAATCAGTTGAAGAATATCTACGCATAAACCTAAATTTGTTTTCTCTATTGCTATTTTATTGTCATATGTTTTTCCTTACAACCATGTTATGAACTTTTCTTTTGAATCGTGGGTCTATTAGAAATAATATTTTTATCACACAAAGATATGGGTAAAATATGTGTACATCTCAATTCTTACCCTCCTCAAACTCACTTGTGAGATTATACCGAATGTTCACTACTAGAAAAACCAACTTCCAAAGAGGTCTGAATAAACCCATCTTTTGAATTGTGGATCAATTAGAAAAAAATCTCTTTATCCCGCAAAGATATGAATAAGATATGTGTACATCCTACCTCCTAGATTCAACTGTAAGATGAATATGTTTTTCACTACTAAAATTTGATATTGGGCAAGACTTCATTAACATCAAGTTATGGTGATGTTAAAAAAATTGATCATAAATCTTGACAAATTGCCTTACAAAAAGTCATGGTGATCGTCAAAAATTTGTCCACAAACCTGGATGAATCACCATAATATTTTCAGCATTAACGACAATATCATATTGTTTGATTTATCTCTTGATATATTTGGGATAGTTCTGAAGGAAGTGGAACTGATACACTCCCTACTAGTATTGTTGAGCTCTGTCCATTTATACTTTGTAATTTCATCATTCTCTTGCTATTAAACTAAAACTATGCTCTTGAAACCTCAACGATATATTAATGTGTGTGTAGAACTTTTCCAGCCCATTTCAATGGTATGTTTTTTCTTTACTAATCATGAATAGCTTGGTTCTACAGGTTGAAATCTCTCTTTTCGAAAGCGTTAAACACGGTGAAGTTTGGCATTTTAGCTAAGCAACTTTGTGATGAATTTACCAATTATGGGATAACGAGTGATGAACTTGTAGAAGTGGTAGCTATGAGAAAGAAAGTCGTGAAGGACACTACGATAGCAATTTGGAATGCTAGTTTATCCATTAATATTTTCTTAAATGTATTTTTAAGGTTAGTTAACATTTCTCTTTCTTGACCTTTCTAGTAAGGTTGTAACTTAAAGAACTCTTAATTACCATTCCTATATTCCATTGTGCTAATCTAGGAATTCTTCCTTTTTTCCCCCATTCTTTGTCCTCAATTAATTGAAATGTTTTTATTTTTCGAGTTATCCCAATATGTTGTTCGTATATTTATGAGGAAGCATCTCACCTATATTTCTTTGCACTTTTCAATATTTATTGTTATAACGATATTGTGAAATCACTATGACCATACAAAATAGTAAATTCTTTGAAATTTACTTCATCTCTATTAAAGACTCACTTCCCTTCACTTGCAATACAATTTTCTTACTTAAATAGTCTTGCTTATAGAAAGTAAGATACGCCAATATTGAAGATGGAAGTGTAGTTAAGGTAAGAATTCTTCATATTCCCTTTAGCTAATGATGAAAGAGAGTGTGGACCATTTTTCTCAAGATGATAATATTGTGCCCTCCTAATTTGATGCGCGTAATTCCTTTTCATAGCTACAAAAAAAGGTTGAAGGTATAGTTGATAAGTTGGAGACCTGACATCGATCTATTATCCTCATCTACTAATTTTACTTGTTTGCACATTCTTCATGCAAGGCGATTCAAACCAAAGGTAGGATTTTCTACCTTTAAGTTTGTGACATAAGTACTTGAACATGAGCACGGTTTCAATGTTTACCAGATTCCTCTACTATATAAGTCTAATGGTTAGGGGGACATAATTTCTTTAAATTTTCTTGATTACGGTGTATCAGAGTTTGATATCTAAAGAGTAAATCATCCTTGGTCATTGTGCAGGGAGTTCATTGAGAGAATCAACAAATTCGATTCATATTGTTCTCAAATTTTTGGAGGAGCTAGCAAACTCTTCAGGATTACTTCATCTTTGGTGATCAATAAATCTCTCATAGTATCATTATCTACAATAGATGGAATTTTGATTTCTTATATTCCTACACAATCCGAATGTAAGTAGTTGTGAAGGGGGATGAAGGTATTTTCTATATGAGGAACTCACGAAAATCTTGGCAATTTCATATTTTAACTGTTTTGAAAATATTACATGATTGACATTTCTTTACCATATTTGATATTCAGATACTTCCTAAATTACCCCGAAAATGCTATTTTTAAGAATTGTTTTTGGTCGTATAGGCCATTTTATTAATTATCAAAAAAATGAAAATAAAGTTTTGGCCCAAGCCCAAAATAAAACAATCAAAACAACCTATTTCTAATCTGATTAGGGTAAAGCCCACTTTCATTAACCCTATCTATAAAAGCTAACTTCAACTTCCTCTTGAGATCACTTTCATTTCTTCTTACTATGTTGCCTCCTTGCTCACGGCTGAATGTTACTCTACTCCTTCTTCTCTTATGGGCTGTACCAGATCCCTATTCGAACATTCTCATCTCTCTTCTTCTCATACAAGATGTGTCACTCAACCAAGGTAATGTAACTCCTATCTTTTCCCTTCTTTTATTCATCACTGTTCCAACTCTTTGTTGTTTATCCATGTGAAAGAATTTTTTGTTGGAAAAAATTATTCTAGAATTTTGAAATTTTCCTTTGATTTTTGTTGGAAAAAATTATTCTAGAATTTTGAAATTTTCCTTTGATTTTTGTTGGAAAAAATTATTCTAGAATTTTGAAATTTTCTTTTTGAGTTTAAAAATTGGCTAAAAGGGAAAAGTCATTTATGGGGAGAATCAAAGGAAACTCTTCAGTTTCTTACCTAGAAGATGTTAATTACTTTATTCCAAATCACACATGTAGTCATTACACATTACTAATATATATTTAGTGATTTGAGATTAAAACTTAAATTATTTAAGATTATATTCATGTAGTGGTGTTCTATACATATCATGATGTGATATGGATTAGTCAACATGGATATGAAGACCATCAAGTCGATTCGAAGTAATTTGGATACCTTAGAAGATTAATGAAAGAAGCATGGAAGATTTAAAATATACTAAAATGAAAATTTAAGCAAGAGGTGATTACATATTAAATAATTAATAGGCTAGACTTTCCTTCGTTTTAGCTCAAGGGTATTATTTTAACTAGATTAGGTTAGTTTATCTACTATTATAAATAGCAGAAACTAGGGTTTGTTTTAGGGGTTGGTTTTTGAATGAACATTTGATGTTTAGGCTACTTTGTGAATTTGGGGAAACCCTCACATTTGTCCAATTGAACCCTCTTGATTATTTGGGTAAGTCTTCACTTTTATGAGTTCAATTTCTTTTCACCTTTATATTTTACTCTAGTAATTAAATGCCTTTTAGTTGATAGATGGTCCTTTTTTTCTTCTAAATCTCTCCGTCTTTATTTGTGTTTCTTAATAGTATATTTTGTTTGCTTGATTGTGGTTCACTTTATTGTTCTTGCATCTAGATTTACATCAAGTATCTCTCCCTCTTCCTTTCTATTTCTAAATCATATATCTTGCTTGCTTGATCGTGGTACTAGGTAAGTCTATCCTTCAAGGCATAAACAGAAGAAATCACCTAGAGTTTTTCCACCGCTGAAAATTGTACTTGATACCTCATGGTTCTCAACTCAGTTCCTTGTCGACCAGGTAATGTTTTGATTGTATGCTAAAAAAATTATATTTCTGATGCAAAAGAAATTTTCCTCTTGTGAACAATATATTGAATTGCCTTTTAATTATGTTCAATGAACCCTACTATTCTAGGTAGGTATTAAGTAAATTTTGGTGCACCTCCAATCTCTGAAGTTCTTTATGTCTTCATAATTCAATTATTAGGTTACCGTAGTGCAGGGATTGGAAGTATAACTTATACATGTCACCTATATATCCATTCCTTTTCGCCCTGATCCAAAAAACCAAGAGAATTGACCTCAACTAGCTTAGAATTGACACGTAATTGTTGTTTATATCAATTTTTGTTTGACAAATGTCTTTATCATAACTTTCACATAATGCCTTATGATGTAAACAACTTATACTAGTATGATCAATATAATGCTAGCTTCGATATTCACTTAAATTTTGCTTACTTTAATAATGGATTACTTAGCATTGGGTGTTATAGTGGGTGTTCAGGAGTTATTATTGTCCAGATACCTAATGGAAAGTGTCACTTGGCTTGGACCTTAGTGATCCATAGCTTATGTAAAAATATAGGACATAAGAGGAAACTTGTTAGCATTGTGTGTTGCAGGAGTTATTATTGTCTAGAGACCTAATGCAAAGTGTGATTGGCTTGGACCACAGTGATCCATAATGTCATGTCCCGCCACTTCACTGTTCAGATTCGACATCAGGATAAGGGAGAAAATCTAAAGTTGTGGAGAGGTTAGTAGAACACTCTAGAACTCCCTAGATATTTTCAAGAAGGCTTTAGAATTTCCTAGAACTTGTAGAGAATTCTAGAATAGGACTAAAGTGTAAATATTGTAGGGAATTGTAAAGTAAATAATATTTACACTTAGGCCCTTAGGAGATAATATAAATAGAGGGCCTCTCATTAGCAAAATGGTCCAACCAAGTGTAGCATTCGACAAAGTAATACAAAGCCTTCTTCCAAAGCTTTTCAAGTCTTTCTTGCATTCTCTTAGCGGTCTTAGTTTGAAAAGTCTTACTTGAGCTTACAAGACCGTGAAAGATGTCAGGTGCTACACAAAACATTAGTGAGACTCTGTCTCCGACAACGTGATATCAGAGCAAAGGTTTGTACTAAGGGAATGACCAACGAAAGAGATGTAAACGTTGCTAGCACCACCAACATCAGGCTAGATGGTGGAAGGAAGATCTGCAAATGAAAAAAGCACCACAAGAGTAGTAAGGAAATGTTGCTCGACCTTACACCAAGCGAGGCGCTAACATGTCACCCACATTCGACCATTGAAGCAAGTGACGATGAGTATGGTGACGAGGCCATTGACGTCACCGCCGGAGAGGAATGGGTCTCAAGGGTTGAATTGGCGAGGCATACCGTGGAGATATTAGGCCGGCGTTTGAATGAGGTTGATGGAAAGCTCAAGACTCTAGAGGACTTCACCCTTGAGGAAAACAACAACATATGCAAAGAGTTGGAGGGCCACCAGCGTGCCAAGTTCGAGATGAAGGAGGCCATCACTTTCTTGGAGTGTCAGCTCATTGATGCGCTATGTATGATTGAAGCCCTGAGATCCGAGAAGAAAGCACTCAAGGAGGGCGTTGAAGCTGAAGGATCTACGTCATCCGACCGAGATAGGGAAGCCAGGGTCGAGGCTCCCAAGCCACATATGTTCAAAGGCTTCTGTGATGCCCAAGAGGTGGAGAACTTCTTATGGCACTTGGAGAATTACTTCAAGTGTAGTCCGGTAAAGAGCGACGAAAACAAGATCAATACTGTCGTGATGTATCTTTTGGGGATGGCCATGCTATGGTGGAGGCACAAGAAAACTGAGATAGGGAAAGGGCTGTACACCATCAACACTTGGGCATAGTTTCGAGAAGAGTTATAGAAGGCCTTCTTCCCTAACAAACGTCATCTATGAGGTCAAACGCAAGTTCATGGAATTGAAGAAAACAAGCAACATTTGGGCGTACGTGAAGAAATTCATTACTCTCATGGTTCAAATTCCTAACTTGACGAACGAATACATGTTGTTCCACTTCATGGACGGATTGAAAATTGAGCTAAGATGAAGTTGGAATGACGGCAGGTTAGGTCCATAGATGAGGCCATCACACAAGCCTAAGCCTTGACTAACTTCAAGCATGACATGCATGATAAGGCGAAGGTGAAGGACGCGAGGACTAGTCATGTTAAAGGTGGGGGAGATCGTGTCCTTGGTAAGGAGCAGCAGGCACAGTCTAAACAACACGACTCCTACAAGTCGAACAACAAGCGGTTCGAGAGCCAGAGCTACACGGAGAGGAAGGTGCAGACTACAAAAGGAGATGGTTGCTACATATGTGGTGGACCGCATGGTTATGCCAGGTCCTCGGAAATGAAGAACCTTGGTGCTATCCTACGGGCATAAGGAGAAGGACACACAAGAGAAAGGGCAGGATGCGGGCACGACGTAACTAGCCATGGTCGGGCTATGCAGGGCTATTGCCAAGCAGACGGAGAAGACGGAAGACTATAACACGCAATATGTAGATATCTCTATTAATGGGCGACCAACTCGTGCCATGGTAGAATCTGGTTCAGAAACCCACATTACGACCAAGACGTGACAACAAGGTTGGGGCTAAGTTACAATCCAAATAACACCCGCCTAAAGACGGTCAATGCACAACCAACTCCCATGTGTGGAGTTGCCCAAGAAGTAAGCATCACGTTGGGTAAGTGGCAAGGTAAGACTAAATTTATCGTAGCTTCTTTAGATATATTTGATATCAGTCTTGGGCAAGAATTCTTCCAAACGTGTCATACGATGATCGATCCCTACCTCCAACGACTCATGGTCATGGAACGAGAAGGTTCATGCATGGTACCTCTAGTTAATGTGCGAAAGAAGGAAGAATATTCCCAATTGTCAGTTATGCGGATCGTGAAGGACCTTAAAAAAGGAGAGCTGACGTTCATAGCCACCATTTCAAGTTTGAGAGAATACAATGGTGCCAAGGAGGCATTACCACCGGCTATTGAGAAGGTTCTTAAAGAGGATAAAGATGTGATGTCGGACGAGATGCCAAAGAATTTACCTCCTAGGCGCGAAGTAGATCACATGATCGAGTTGGAGGTTAGAACCAATCCACCAGTGCATGCACCCTATCGCATTGCTCCACCCGAGTTAGAAGAGCTAAGGAAGCAGCTGAAGGAGCTCCTTGAGGCCGGTCACATTCGCCCGTCCAAAGCACCTTATGGCGCGCCAGTCTTGTTTCAAAAGAAGAAAGATGCGTCATAGAGACTATGCATCGACTATCGGGATCTTAATAAGGTAACCATAAAAAATAAGTACCATATCCTGCTTATTTCCGATTTGATAGACTTTGACAGGCCAAGTATTTCACCAAGGTGGATTTTAGTAAAGGTTACTACCAGCTTCGCGTTGCGGAAGTGGATGAGCAAAAAATGGTGTGCGTGACGAGATTTAGAGCATACGAGTGGTTGGTGCTGCCCTTCAGCTTAACCAACACACCCACCACCTTTTGCACGTTGATGAACAAAATCTTTATTCTCTACTTGGATCAGTTTGTGGTGGTATACTTAGATGATATCGTCATCTATAGTAACACCTTGGAGGAGCACGTGGAGAATTTGAAGAAGGTTTTCCAAGTCTTACGGGATAGCCAACTCTATATCAAGTAGGAGAAATACGGATGGACGAAGCGAAGATACGTGTGATCAAATAGTGGGAGGAACCCACAAAAATGATCAAGTTGAGATCTTTCCTTGGACTTGCGAACTATTATCGCAGATTCATAAATGGCTACTCCGTTAAGACCGATCTACTGACCGAGTTATTGTAGAAGAATAAGTCATGGGTTTGGATCGAGGAGTACCAAAGGGTTCTTGAAAACCTCAAGGCCGCTGTGACTGAAGAGTCGGTCTTGACGCTGCCCGACTTCTGAAAGAACTTCGAGGTACATACAGATGCTTCAGATTTCACCATTGGGGAAGTATTGATGCAAGATAGACACCCAATAACATTTGAGAGCCGCAAATTGAATGAGACCGAACGACGCTACACGATGCAGGAGAAAGAGATGACAACCATCTTACATTGCCTACGCACGTGGAGACACTACTTACTAGGCTCCAAGTTCGTGGTTAAGACCAACAATGAGGCCACTAGCTAATTCTGATCACAAAAGAAGATCACCCTGAAGTAATCTAGGTGGCAAGACTTTCTAGCCGAGTTTGACTACGTCTTAGAGTATAAGCCGGGAAGGGGCAATGTAGTGGCCGACGCACTAAGTAGGAAGGCTGAGCTCGCTTCTATCACTACAACTCATTGTGACATCTAGGATGATATCAAGGATGGCATACAACACGATCCAAAGGCAAAGAAACTCATGGAGTTGGCCGCCCAAGGCAAGACAAGACATTTTTGGGTGGAAGACCATCTCCTACTCACTACTGGTCAGAGGGTCTATGTGCCCAAGTTTGGGTCTATTAGGTAGGCGGCAAATCATCAAAGAGAGCCACGGCGCACTGTGGCTGGGCATCCAAGGAAGCAACGAACGAGGGCGTTGATTGAGGCAATCTATTATTGGCCACGCATGTGGGACGACATAGAATGCTACATATAGACATGTCTGGTGTGTCAGTAGGACAAGGTGGAGCAGAGGCAACCGAGAGGGATACTTGAGCCACTACCTGTAACAGAATGCCCATGGGAGAGCGTGACCATGGACTTCATCACTTCCTTACCCAAGTCCGATGGGTATGGAATGAAAATGGTTGTGGTGGACATATTTTAAAAATATGCTACTTTCATGCCCGCCACAGCCGGTTGCATCTCTAAGGAGGCAGTCATGCTATTTTTCAAAAACGTAGATAAGTATTGGGGGATGCCAAGACATATCATTAGTGATCAAGAATGTCGCTTAACCGGGAACTGTTGGTGGGATTGTTTGAGATACTTGGCACGGAGCTTCACTTCTCCACAAGTTTCCACCCACAAACAGACGGGTAAGTCGAGCACGTCAATTCCCTACTAGAGTGCTATCTAAGGAACTACGTAAGTGCAGACTCGAAAGATTGGGCAGACTCCTAGACATAGAGAAATTTTCTTACAATTTGCAAAGGAGTGAGTCCACCGGGCGCACACCATTTGAGTTGGCGACTAGCCAGCAACCTTAAACTCCACATTTGTTACCTACCGCTTTTCATGGAAAGAGTTTGGGACCCTACCATCTTTCCAAAGGATGGGAGAAACAGCTCAACACTGACAAGTCCGACTTAGACAAGGCAACCAAAATGATGAAGAAATTTGCTGACCGTAATCGACGTCCCACGGATTACCAAGTTGGAGACATGGTCTTGGTAAAGTTCAACCCAAGATAGTTTAAAGCAATAAGGGTCGTACATTAGAACTTATTGCGAAAATATGAGGTCCCGTTTAAGATCATTGCTAAGGTAGGCAAGATCTCCTACAAAGTGGAGTTACCTCCACACTTCAAGATCCATCTAGTCTTTCATGCGAGCGTTTTCAAGCCATACCATGAGGACAAAGATGATCCCAGCCAGAACTAGTCAAAATGGGCAACCATAACTATCACCGCCTCGCATGATCGAAAAATCGAGTCTATCATAGACTATCAAGCAAGAAGGAAGTGAGGACAGCAAGTAAGTTCCATCTTCCTTGTACATTGGAAGGTACAATATTCGGAGGAGGCCACATGAGAGAGATATGAAGATTTCTGGCAGTTTAAGGACCGAATTCGGGAGTTCTTGTAGCAATGCGCCACACTCATTGCATCAACAAGTGAGGGAGAGTGTCATGTCCCGCCACTTCACTGTTCAAATTTGGCATCGGGAGAAGGGAGAAGAATCTAGAGTTGTGGAGAGGTTAGTAGAACCCTTTAGAACTCCCTAGATATCAAGAAGTCTTTAAAATTCCCCAGAACTTGTAGAGAATTCTAGAATAGAACTAAAGTGTAAATATTTTAAGAACTTGTAAGGTAAATAGTATTTACACTTAGGTCCTTAGGAGGTAGTATAAATAGAAGGCCTCTTATTTGCAAACTGATCCAACCAAGTATAAAGTTTTCCACAAAGTAATACAAAGCCTTCTTCCAAAGCTTTCCCAGTCTTTCTTGCATTCTCTTAGCAATCTTAGTTTGAAAAGGATTACTTGAGCTTACAAGACTGTGAAAGATTCGTGAGTAAGTTGCTAGGTGTCGCACAAAACATTAGAGAGACTCTAAGTTCGTGACACATAGCCTATGTAAAATATAGGACAAAAAAGAAAACTTGTTCTTCTATTAATAATAATAATAATCTTTTTTTTTCTATATTAATGTATTTAGGCAACCTATTAAATGTTGAGACATTTAATACTAGAATTTTGGTAATTTGAATGAGAATGCTTGTGTACATTGACAATAATAATATTGAAATACAATTTAAACCTATCCTAAGCTACAAGTGTGTAAAGCTCATTCAGGAGGATGTTCCCACTAATCGTGACTTTACAAACTGTCACCCTTTTCTTGAGGAAGTGACCTATCTCATAGAGTTCCACAAAATTTTGGTATCTATAAATGCCCACTACTTCAAGGCTTGTCAAAGTGTAAACTTGATAAACTCAAAGATGATACTTGAAGTACCCATAAAAATGGAGTTTCAATTTTTGCGGTTTGTGGCTTCATATTTGCATTTTATTTGTGAGAGAGGAGATGAAGAGTAAATTAGGTCACACTAGGCGTGCAAATTTATTTGCACTATTTTTTTCCAAATACAAAAAGAATATTGCAATCACAGAATAAATAAAAAGAATGAGTTTATTCATAAAGATTATGAGTACAAATATATTTATCCCTTGATTCCCCTCTCATAAGATTTCTCCATGATTCAAAGGCTATTAGTGTCACTCAAACTAGGATGATGTGGACCTTCTTAGGATTTATTTGATCTTCGTGAAAGGATTTTATAGATCTTGTTAAAGTATTTGGTTGTCAAGAAGAGTGCGCCCATATCTTGATCACTTCATGAATATTTCATGAATATATGAAAATTTAGAGATGCCTAATCAAAGAAATATATTACACTTTATATAAGTGTTATATAAGTGTGAGCTAGAGTTTAGGGTAACTAGTCTCCAAAAATCCTAAATGAAATTGGACTCATCTTGTAGAGTCCCACAAAATTTTGATGTCTCAAATGTCAAGTTCTTGTCCCATGATTTTTTTTGGGTCACATAGTTCACTTAATAGTCTTGCTGGATAGAGTTTTATTGGTTGAGGTCTAATCAACTATTCCAGAAGAGGTCTTATGCTTAGAAATGTAGTATCTTTATAGAAGCCAGTATCAACAAAGATCACACTCTAGCAAAGGACTCAATAATATCTCCAAGCACATTTGGGAAAGTAGTTTCACTCTCCCATTCAAACGTGGACACAAGATCCAATTTCTCAAAATCCTCAACAGTACAACATATATGCCTTTGCATATTTGGAAAGGCATGAAGAATGTGCTTATGCATGCTAGCCTTAACTGCAGATTGAGCATAACATTCATTATTTACAAAAGTAGACCTCAAATAAGTAATTAGTCTTGCATTCAGTCTCGAATATTTGAGATAGAGATGTGTTGTAACAACATAACCTAGTACTATATCTCCAAGAAATTCCAAGTGCTAATAGCATCTTGGTATGTCAGGTAGCAAGTAAGATCCGTGAGTTAGCGCTTTAACAAGCAACGAAGTGTCATAAAACTTGTAATGTAGCAGTGATTTCCAAGTACCGTACAATGACTAGCTTCTCAACATTCATGAGGAAGTGCCTTAGCATAGGTGCATCAATAAAATCAATGTCCATCGCAATCCATTTCATAAATGATAAAGTTGCTACTTCCCCGCCTGAGTTGAGGTAGGCACATATTAGTGCCTCAACCACATCAGCTACTCTCTTGCTTCTAATCTCCTACTTTACCCTACTATATATACATTTTTACCGAAGGCAAACTCTTTGCCAAAGTTTTAAACTTGAGGATTATCCCTAGGAATGAGCCCCATTTTAAGATTGAATGGTTCATTACGGATAAATCTCAAAAATTTACGATCACATCCAAGCTTGAACAATGCAACACAGAAAATTATTTTATATTTCTTAATGCTGAAAAGACCCTCATGATGATTTTCATAAGTCTTAAAAAGTTGTATACTGATAGCATATTTGAGAAAAGAGTCTCAAAGTTACCTAAGCGATTTCAAATGAAACTTCTGGAGGCATTTCTTTGTTCTCATCACTTCCAAAACCTTAGCAGTTGGGATAAAAAGTTTTAGTTTGCAGTGATAAAAAAGAATTCTTTTCAAGTTTATTCTGATGGCTTCCCCTATAAAGTCTAAAGGTTCTAGCACGGCAGATAGTTATTGGCGAAAGATTCTTGACCTAGAGAATCTTATTAATCTAAGTTATACACATATGGCAGTGAATCTGTTCGGGTGAAGTATAACAAATTCACTGCCATACGTGTATACCTTAGAATTCATAAAATTCTTGAGGTCTAAAATCTTCCACAATACCTATCTGTCGTGCTACAACCTTTAGACTTTATAGGGGAAGCAGTCATACCGAATAAACTTATAAAGAAAGCTTTTGGATCACTACAAGCTTAAACTTTGTATCCTAACTGCTAAGGTTTTGGAAGTAATGACAATAAAGAAATGCCTCTAGAAGTTACATTTGGAATCACTTGGGAAACTTGGAGACTCTTTTCTTGAATGTGATGTTAGTATACAATTGTTTAAGACTTATGAAAGTCATCACGAGGATTTTCTCAAAATTAAGAAAAATAAAATCATTTCCAATGTTACACTGTGCAAGTTTGGATGTGCTCGTAAATTATCAAAATTCATCCATAATGAACCATTCAATCTTAAAACGTGAATCATTCCTGATGATAATTCTCAAGTTCACAACTTTGATTAAGAGTTCATGTTGCCTTCAATAAAAATGTATAGTAGGCTAAGGCAAATGATTAGAAATAGTAAGAAGTAGTTGATGTGGTTGAGGCACTAATAGGTGCCTACCTCAACTTGTGTGGGGAAGTAGCGGCATTACCATTTATGAAATGGCTTTGGTTGCATAGTGATTTTGTCGATGCACCTATGCCAAGACACTTCCGTGTGAATGCTGACAAACTATGAAATGGCTTTGGTTGCACAGTGCTTGTTGAAGCTCTAACTCAAGGATCATACATGCTACTTGAGATTCCACGATGATGTTAACGTTCGGAGTTTCGATGCAGTTATAGATTATGTTGTTACAACACATCTCTATTTCAAATATTTGAACTGACTCTGTGACTAATTACTGATTTGAGGTCTGCTTCTTTAAACAATGAATGATATGCTCAATTTGCAGGTAAGGCTGGCCTGAACAAGCACCTTCTTCATGCATCGCCAAATATACAAAAGCAGATATGTTGCACTGTTGAGGATTTTTGAGAAATTGGATCTTATGTCCATGTTCGTATGGGAGGCTGAAACTACTTCCCAAATGTGCTTGGAGATGTTGTTGGGTCCGTTGTTTGTGCGATCTTTGTTGATTCTAGCTCCAACAAAGATACTAATACATTTATAAACATACGACCTCTTCTGGAACCGTTGATTACACCTCAAACAATAAAACTCCCGCCAACAAGAGAGTTCAATGAACTATGTGACCATAAAGGTTTTAAAAAAAAAAGAAATCAGTTTCTTCATGAGACAAGAACTCGACATTCGTAGATATCAAAATTGTGTGGCACTCTACCAGATGAGTCAAATTTTAGTTAGGATTCTTGAAAACTACTCCTAGCTTACACTATATAAAGGGTAATATATCCCTTAGAGAGGGATCTTCAAAATTTCATAAATTCATGAAATATTTACAAAGGTATCAAGATGTGGGTGGACTCTTCTTGATAACCAAATACTTCAAAAAAAAATATCCACAAAAACCTCTTTACATGGATATCAAATAAAATTCATTTAAGGTGCAAATTATCCTACAAAAGAATCAAGAGAGGGACATAATTGTACCCAAACTGTTAATTAATAAAATATTCTTGTTTCGTCATATTTATTTTGTGGTCGGAGTTTATTTTCCATATATAAGATTTATTGCAAACAAATTTTGTCTCCTAGAACCCTAACAAAAATTTATAATTTGTTTTGGGGATTGATTAGTTCGATCGGAGTTGATTAATTGGTGAGAATTTGTTCTACATTGAAAAAAATTTGAATATTCATTGATCAAATCATTCACTCCGTAGTTTGAAAGATCTTTTGTAGAAATTAATTAATCAAACGAGAATAAAGATAGATCAAGTGCCTTTGGTTTCATCTCATACCTTCTATGTAGTATTTATCTCCCAAAAGCTTGGAGAGGCACACCCAAGATTTGTTGAAGTTTGACTTAAAATAATGAGAATGACCTCAAACAGTATAATAGGCATTGTTCATATATATATGATGACTAAATTTTAAATAATTAATTGGCTAGACTTTCCTTGGTTTTAGCTCAAGGGTATTATTGTAACTAGCTTAGGTTAGTTTATCTATTATTATAAATAGTAGAAACTAGGGTTTATTTTAGGAGTTGGTTTTTGAATGAACATTTTATATTTAGGCTTCTTTGTGAGTTTGAAGAAACCCTTATATCTGTTCAATTGAACCCTCTTGATTACTTAGGTTAGTCTTCACTTCTATGAGTTCAATTTCATTTCACCCTTAGATTTTATTTTAGTAATTAAATGTCTTTTAGTTGCTAGACCGTCTATTTTTACTTCTAAATCTCTATCTTTCTATCTATTTCTTATTAGTATATTTTGTTTACTTGATTGTGGTTCACTTTATTGTTCTTGCGTCTAGAATTATATCAATTGATATTTCTCCCTCTTCCTTTCTATTTCTAAACCATATATATTGCTTTCTTGATTGTGGTATTAGGTAAGTCTATCCTTCAAGGCATAAATAGATGAAGTCCCTAGATTTCTGCCATCACTGGAAATTGTACTTGATACCTCATGGTTCTCAACTTACTTCCTTGACGACTAGGTAATGTTTTGATTGAATGCTAAAAAATTATATTTCTGATGCAAAAGGAATTTTCCTCTAGTGAAGAATATATTGAATTGCCTATTTATTATGTTCCATGAACCCTACTATTCTAGGTAGGTATTAGTTGAATTTTGGTGCACCTCCCTTCTGTGAAGTTCTTTATGTCTTCATGATTTAATTATTAGATTAAAGTAGTGTAGGGATTGGAAGTATAACTTATACATGTCACCTATACATCCATTCCTCCCCGCCTTGATCCAAAAAATCCTAGAGAATTGACCCCAACTAGCTTAGAATTGACACATAGTTGTTGTTTATATCAATATTTTTTTGACAAATGCCTTTATCATAACTTCCACATAATGCCTAATAATGTAAACCTTTTATACTAGTATGATCAATATATTGCTAGATTTGATATTCGCTTAAAATTTGCTTAATTTGGTATTTAATAACTTAGCATTGGGTGTGCATGAGTTAGTATTGTCCAGATACCTAATGCAAAGTGTTACTTGGCTTGGACCACAGTGATCCATAACTTATGTAAAAATATAGGACATAAAAGAAAACTTGTTAGCATTGTGTGTTGTTGTGAGTGTGCAAGAGTTATTATTGTCCAGATACCTAATGCAAAGTGTCACTAGGCTTGGACCGCAGTGATCTATAGCCTATGTAAAAATATAGGACATAAAAGAAAACTAATAATCTTTTTTCTATATTAAAGTATTTGGGCGACCTATTAAATGTTGAGACATTTACTACTAGAATTTTGGTAATTTGAATGAGTATGATCTGTGTACATTGGCAACAATGATATTGAAACCCAATTTAAACTTGTCCTAAGCTAGAAAGTGTGTTGAGCTCGATAGGGAGGATGTTCCCACTAATGGTGACTTTCCAAATTGTCATACTTTTCTTAAGGAAGTGTCTCATCTCATAGAGTTCCACAAATTTTTGGTGTCTATAAATGCCCCCTACTTCAAGGCTTGTGGGAGTGTAAACTTGATACACTCAAAGACGAGACTTGAAGTACCCACAAAAATGGAGTTTCAATCTTTGCGGTTTGTGGCTTCAGATTCACATTTGGTTTGTGAGAGAGGAGATAAAGGGTAAATTGGATCACACTGGGCATGCCAATTTATTTGCAATATTTTTTCTCAAATACAAAAAATATATTGCAATCACATAATAAATAAAAAACAATGACTTTATTCATAAAGATTGTGAGTACAAATATGTTTATCCCTTGATTCCTTTCTCTTAAGATTTCTCCGTGATTCAAGGGATGTTAGTGTCACTCAAACTAAAGATAATGTGGACCTCCTTAGGATTTATTTGATCTCCGTGAAAGGATTTTATGGATCTTGTTAAAACATTTGGTTGTGAAGAAGAGTGCACCCACATCTTGATTACTTTATGAATATTCCATGAATATATGAAATTTTAGAGATGCCTATTCAAGGAAATACATTACACTTTAAACAAGTGTACATGAGCTTGAGTTTAGGGTAAGTAGTCTCCAAGAACCTTAAATGAAATTGGACTCATCTTGTAGAGTCTTGCATAATTTTGATGTATCACAAATGTCGAATTCTTGTCCCATGAATTTTTTTTGGGTCACATAGTTCACTTAACTGTCTTGTTGGATTGAGTTTTATTGTTTGATTGACTATTCCAGAAGAGGTCATATGCTTAGAAATGTAGTATCTTTATAGAAGCCTGTATCAACAAAGATCACACTCTAGCAAAGGACTCAATAATATCTCCAAGCACATTTGGGAAAGTAGTTTCACTCTCCCATTCAAACGTGGACACAAGATCCAATTTCTCAAAATCCTCAACAGTACAACATATATGCCTTTGCATATTTGGCAAGGCATGAAGAATGTGCTTATGCATGCTAGCCTTAACTGCAGATTGAGCATAACATTCATTATTTACAAAAGTAGACCTCAAATAAGTAATTAGTCCTGGATTCAGTCTCGAATATTTGAAATAGAGATGTGTTGTAATAACATAACTTAGCACTACATCTCCAAGAAATTCCAAGTGCTAATAACATCTTGGTATCTCAGGTAGCATGTAAGATCTATGAGTGAGCACTTTAACAAGCAACGAAGGATCATTAAACTTGTAATGTAGCAGTGATTTCCCAGTACCATACATTGACTAGCTTCTCAGCATTCACGAGGAAGTGCCTTAGGATAGGTGCATCAATAAAATCAATGTCCATCGCAATCCATTTCATAAATGATAAAGTTGCTACTTCCCCGCCGGAGCTGAGGTAGGCACCTATTAGTGCCTCAACCACATCAGCTACACTCTTGCTTCTAATCTCCTACTTTACCCCACTATACATTTTCACCGAAGGCAAACTCTTTGCCAAAGCTTTAAACTTAAGAATTATCATTAAGAATGAGCCCCATTTTATGATCAAATAGTTCATTACGGATAAATCTCAGAATTTTACGAGCACATCCAAGCTTGAACAATGTAGCATTGAAAATGATTTTATTTTTCTTAATGCTGAAAAGACCTTCATGATGATTTTTCATAAGTCTTAAACAGTTGTATACTGATAGCATCTTTGAGAAAAGAGTCTCCAAGTTACCCAAGTGATTCCAAATGAAACTTCTGGAGGCATTTCTTTGTTGTCATCACTTCCAAAACCTTAGAAGTTGGGATAAAAAGTTTTAGTTTGCAGTGATAAAAAAGAATTCTTTTCAATTTTATTCGGCATGATTTCTTCCCCTATAAAGTCTAAAGGTTCTAGCACGGCAGATAGTTATTGGTGAAATAATCTTAACTTTGAGAATCTTATAAATTCTAAGGTATACACGTATGGCAATGAATCTGTTTGGGTGGAGTATAACAGATTCACTACCATATGTGTATACCTTAGAATTCATAAGATTCTCGAGGTCAAGAATCTTTCTCCAATACCTATCTGTCGTGCTACAACCTTTAAATTTTATAGGGGAAGCAATCGTGCTGAATAAACTTGGAAAGAAAGCTTTTGGATCACTGCAAACTAAAACTTTGTATCCCAACTGCTAATGTTTTGGAAGTAATGACAACAAAGAAATGCCTCCAGAAGTTTCATTTGGAGTAACTTGGGAAACTTGGAGACTATTTTCTCAAATGTGATGTTAGTATACAACTGTTTAAGACTTGTGAAACTCATCACGAGGGTTTTCTCAGAAATAAGAAAACTAAAATCATTTCCAATGTTACGCTGTGCAAGTTTGGATGTGCTCGTAAAATATTAAAATTTATCCGTAATGAACCATTCGATTTTAAAGCATGAATCATTCCTAATTCTCAAGTTCACAACTTTAATGTGGTTGTACGCCAAGGCAAACGATTACAAATAGTAAGAAGTAGTTGATGTGGTTGAGGCACTAATAAGTGCCTACCTCAACTCGTGTGGGGAAGTAGCGGCTTAATCATTTATGAAATGGATTTGGTTGCACATTGATTTTGTCAAAGCACCTATGCCAAGACACTTCCCTGTGAATGCTGAGAAGATAGTTAATGTCTGGTACTTTGAATCCCTGCTACATTACAAAATCCATGATCCTTCACTGCTTGTTGAAGCTCTAACTCAAGGATCATACATGCTACATGAGATTCCACGATGATATCAACGTTCGGAATTTCTTGGAGATGCAGTGCTAGATTATGTTTTTACAACACATCTCGATTTTAAATATTCGTACTGACACCATGACTAATTACTGATTTGAGGTCTGCTTCTTTAAACAATGAAAGATATTCTCAATATGTAGTTAAGGCTGGCCTGCACAAGCACCTTCATCATGCCTTGCCAGATCTACAAAGGCACATATGTTGTACTATTGAGGATGTTTGAGAAATTGGATCTCGTGTCCACGTTCGTATGGGAGGCTGAAACTACTTTCTCAAAGGTGCTTGGAGATATTGTTGGGTCCGTTGTTTGTGCGATCTTTGTTTATTCTAGCTTCAACAAAGATATTAATACATTTCTAAAGATAAGACCTCTTCTGGGACTGTTGATTACACCTCAAACAATAAAACTCTAGCCAACAAGAGAATTAAGTGAACTATGTAACCAGAAACGTTATTTAAAAAAGAAATCAGTTTCTTTATGAGATAGGAACTCGACATTTGTAGACATCAAAATTGTGTGGGACTCTACCAGATGAGTCCAATTTCAGTTAGGATTCTTGAAAAGTACTCATAGCTTACACTATATAAAGGGTAATATATCCCTTAGAGAGGGATCTTGAAAATTTCATAAATTCATGAAATATTTACAAAGATATCAAGATGTGGGTGGAATGTTCTTGATAACCAAATTCTTCAAAAAAAAAAAAAAAGAAATCCACCAAAACCTCTTTACATGTATATCAAATAAAATTCATTTTAGCTGTAAATTATCCTACAAAAGAATCAAGAGAGGGACATAATTGTACCCAAACTGTTAATTAATAAAATATTCTTGTTTCGTCATATTTATATTGTGGTTGGAGTTAATTTTCCATATATAAGATTTGTTGCAAACAAATTTTTGTCTCCTAGAATCCTAACTAAAATTTATAATTTGTTTTGGGGTTTGATTAGTTCGATCGGAGTTGATTAATTGGTGCGAATTCATTCAACATTGAAGAAAAAAATGAATATTCATTGATCAAATCATTCACTCCGTAGTCAGATATATCTTTTGTAGAAGTTAATTAATCAGACGAGAATAAAGATCAATCAAGTGCCTTTGGGATCATCTCATACCTTCTATGTAATATTTATCTCCCAAAAGCATGGAGATGCACACACAAGATTTGTTGAAGCTTTACTTAAAATAATGAGAATGACCTCAAACAGTATAATAGGCATTGTTCATATATATATATATGATGACTAAATTTTAAATAATTAATAGGCTAGACTTTCCTTGGTTTTAGCTCACGGGTATTATTGTAACTAGCTTAGGTTAGTTTATCTATTATTATAAATAGTAGAAACTAGGGTTTATTTTAGGAGTTGGTTTTTGAATGAACATTTGATGTTTAGGCTTCTTTGTGAGTTTGAAGAAACCCTCATATCTGTTTAATTGAACCCTCTTGATTACTTAGGTTAGTCTCCACTAGTATGAGTTCAATTTCTTTTCACCCTTAGATTTTATTCTAGTAATTCAATGTCTTTTAGTTGCTAGACGGTCCTTTTTTACTTCTAAATCTCTGTCTTTTTTTCTGTTTCTTAATAGTATATTTTGTTTGCTTGATTGTGGTTCACTTTATTGTTCTTGCGTCTAGAATTAAATCAATTGATAGTTCTCCCTCTTCCTTTCTATTTCTAAACCATGCTTTCTTGATTGTGATATTCTGTAAGTCTATCCTTCAAAGCATAAATAGAAGAAATCACTTACATTTTTGCCACCGCTGAAAATTGTACTTGATACCTCGTGGTTCTCAACTCACTTCCTTGACGACCAGGTAATGTTTTGATTGAATGCTAAAAAAATATATTTCTGATGCAAAAGGAATTTTCCTGTAGTGAACAATATATTAAATTGCCTTTTTATTATGTTCCATGAACCCTACTATTCTAGGTAGGTATTAATTGAATTTTGGTGCACCTCCAATCTGTGAAGTTCTTTATGTCTTCATGATTTAATTATTAGATTAAGGTAGTATGGGGATTGGAAGTATAACTTATACATGTCACTTGTACATCCATTCCTCCTCGCCCTGATCCAAAAAACCAAGAGAATTGACCCCAACTAGCTTAGAATTGACATGTAGTTGTTGTTTATATCAATATTTTTTGACAAATGCTTTTATCATAACTTCCACATAATGCCTAATAATGTAAACCTTTTATTCTAGTATGATCAATATGCTGCTAGCTTTGATATTCACTTAAATTTTATTTAACTTGGTTTTTAATTACTTAGCATTGGGTGTGCATGAATTATTATTGTCCAGATACCTAATGTAAAGTGTCACTTGCCTTGGACCACAATGATCCATAGTTTATGTAAAAATATAGGACATAAAAGAAAACTTGTTAGCATTGTGTGTTGCACTGGGTGCGTAGGAGTTCTTATTGTCCAGATACCTAATGCAAAGTGTCACTTGGCTTGGACCACAATGATCCATAGCCTATGTAAAAATTTTAGGACATAAAAGAAAAATAATAATCTTTTTTCTATATTAAAGTATTTGAGCAACCTATTAAATGTTGAGACATTTAATACTAGAATTTTGGTAATTTGAATGAGTATGATTTGCGTACATTGACAACAATGATATTGAAACCCAATTTAAACTTGTCCTAAGCTACAAAGCTAAGCGTGTTGAGCTCGTTCAGGAGGATGTTCCCACTAATCGTGACTTTCCAAATTGTAACACTTTTATTGAGGAAGGGTAATCATCTCATAGAGTTCCACAAAATTTTGGTGTTTATAAATGCCCCTTACTTCAAGGCTTGTGGGAGTATAAACTTGATACACTCAAAGACGAGACTTGAAGTACCCACAAAAATGGGGTTTCTATCTTTGTGGTTTGTGGCTTCAGATTTTCATTTGATTTGTGGGAGAGGAGATGAAGGGTAAATTGGGTCACACTGGGTGTGCCAATTTATTTGCAATATTTTTTCTCAAATACAAAAAATATATTGCAATCACATAATAAATAAAAAAGAATGATTTTATTCATAAAGATTGTGAGTACAAATATGTTTATTCCTTGATTTCTCTCTCTTAAGATTTCTCCGTGATTCAAGGGCTGTTAGTGTCACTCAAACTAAGGATGATGTGGACCTCCTTAGGATTTATTTGATCTCCGTGAAAGGATTTTATGGATCTTGTTAAAATATTTGGTTGTCAAGAAGAGTGCACCCACATCTTGATCACTTTATGAATATTTCATGAATATATGAAATTTTAGAGATGCCATTTCAAGGATATATATTACACTTTATATATGTGTGAGCTAGAGTTTAGGGTAAGTAATCTCCAAGAACCTTAAATGTAATTGGACACATCTTGTAGAGTCCCACATAATTTTATGTCTCAAATGTCGAATTCTTGTCGCATGAATTTTTTTTGGGTCACATAGTTCACTTAACTGTCTTGTTAGATAGAGTTTTATTATTTGATCGACTATTCGGGTAGAGGTCTTATTCTTAGAAATGTAGCATCTTTATAGAAGCCAGTTGTGACATCTTGCAAATTGATAACTAGGAAGAAGCTTAAAAATCGGAAATAGTCATTTTTTTGGAAAGAATTTAAAAATCTTGAAAATTTGGTTAAGTATGGGAAAAAGTGAGTTTTTGGTCAACTTTGAACAGTCATAACTCCTAGCTCATGATTAGTTAGGTGTAGTTCCAGTTATGTTTGAAAAGCCCTTGGATTGATCTTTGCAACGCCGCCGAGTTTGCTCGATTTCGAGTTCGTATGAGTGAGTTATGCCCTTTGGAAGTTGGGCTGTTGGCAGGGCAGTTAGCCCTAATTTGTAAGGGTATTTTGGTCTTTTCCCTAGCCATTTTATTTTGGTTATATTAAGGTGTTAGACTGATTTTAAATCAGTTTTTCCTTTTTTTAAAAGAGTGAGAGTTAGGGCTTTTGAGAGAAGAGAGAAAGAAGAGGAGAAAGAGAAGAAGGAGCAAGGATTCGTCGAGATCGTTGTGGATATCGTCGGGGGTGATCCCTATTCGGGTATGTGAGATCACAGTGTTGGGTTGGTTCATTCCCCCACACGCCAAACTCGCTTTAATTCCGAGAAAAGATTGATTGTGTTGTTGAAGTTTGTGGTTGTGGTTGTGTTGTTGAAGTTGTGGTTTTGTTGTTGAAGTTTCTTGTTGATTTGGGACATGTTTCCGGTTGTGTTTGTGAGTTGAAATCTATTGTATGTTGAGGGGTTTTATGATTCTAAGTGTTTGGGGCTGGAACCATTGAAGTTAAGGAGGTTTAGAGTTGGAAAAATGAAGGAGAAAAGTCGAGTTTTATGGGGAAAGGGGTGGCGCGTCGCGCCTGCCAGCGGGCCCCAAAGGGGACTCTGAAGTCCAGCCCTTGGGGCGAGCGCCCAGCAGGCCCCTCTGAAGCTTGAGGGCTGGCGCTCCGCGCCTCTCAGAGCGCCAAGGACGCCAAGTTTTCCCTTTCATTCCCTACTTTTTCATACATGTTCCTTGGTAATGTACCTATGTTTTATAGTTGTTTTCAACACTATAAGGTACATCTAATCATCATGAACTCATCCATAAACAAGAGATCATTACCCTCGAATCCGTACTCCAATTCGAGGAAAGTTAGGATCAAAGTCAAGTGAAGTTAGAAGTCAAGTTTAGGAGTTAAGAAGCAAGTCAAAGCAAGTCTTTAAAGTTTTTCAAGAGTCTTTATTAAACGTTTTAACTTCATTTTAAGGCTCAAGTTCAAGTTAAGCCAAGAGTATAGAGTTGAGTTCATTTTCTCAAAAGTTATTAGGGAACTATGTATTCCCAAAGAAGTTTCTAAATGTTTTTACATTTGAGTAAGAAAGGAACTATGATTCCAAAAGAGCCTTTGGGCTAGTTTTCAAGAAAAAGGAACATCGATTCCAAGTGAGCCTTTGGGCTAGATTTTGAGCAATTATCTCAAACTAAAGAAAGATGTGTTTAAAACACTTATGAGCTAAATTATTTTGGGAGTAGTATTGAGCACCGAATTGGGGACGCGAGTTCATATTTACTCAACTCTCCATAAGAACCATGTAGCCAAACATAGGAATTAACGGGTCATTCTTTTTAGATGATCACGTAAGATTAAGCTAGTGGATCCACTAAGTTAAGTAAGGTCCTATATCACGGCAAAGTATACGATGGTCCTTGGGCAATGTGAGGTAAAACGTTGTATCATCACTAGGGCTCATAGTGGTGGTTGTCGGTTAAAGAATCTCCCACTAAAGTTATGTTACTTTTATATAAGTAAAGTTGAGTTTGTTATTGCTTTATCTTTAACGAACTAAGTTGTTTACACTGTTTTAAAAGCTATATATCTATTGCATGTGTCTTATTGCTTTATATTGAGTTCGGTTATTCATGAGTCGAGCAGAGCCAATGTAAGAGTTCCTTTGTATTCCTTTCAAGCTTAAGTTGTTGTTTAGCTTTCCAGCTCGCATATTCGTACATTCAATTTACTGATGCCAGTTGGCCTGCATCTTATTATGATGCAGACGCAGGTACCCAGGATCAACATCCAGCACGCCGTTGATCCAGCTGAGCACTCCAAAGTCAGTGGTGAGCCTCTTTGTTTTCCGGAGGACTCTGTTATTTTGTGTTCTTAGTTTTGTTTTGTTAGGATGTTGCAAGGTCTGTCCCAACATCCATCTCAGTATTTTTAGAGGCTTCATAGACAATCAGTCAGTTAGTATTGAGTCTCTCATCTATGTATATATGTAAATATTCTATTTTGAGACACGAGTTGCCTTTTGGCATGTTTTGCATCAGTTAAGTTGTTTATAACCTTGCATTGCATTGAGTTATTCTATTGAGTTAGATTTCCGCTGAGTTAAGAAAGTCAGGCCAAGGGTTCGTTTGGGGCCAGCAATGGTCTCCGGGTGCCGGTCCCACCCATGGTGTAGGCTCGGGGCGTGACACCAATATCAACAAAGATCACACTCTAGCAAGGGACTCAATATCATCTCCAAGCACATTTGGGAAAGTAGTTTCACTCTCCCATCCAAACGTGGACACAAGATCCAATTTCTCAAAATCCTCAACAGTACAAAATATTTGCCTTTGCAGATCTGGCGAGGCATGAAGAATGTGCTCATGCATGATAGCCTTAACTGCAGATTGAGCATAACATTCATCATTTACAAATGTAGAACGCAAATAAGTAATTAGTCTTGGAATCAGTCTCGAATATTTGAAATAGAGATGTGTTGTAACAACATAATCTAGCACTACAACTCCAAGAAATTCCAAGTGCTAAAAGCCTCGTGGAATCTCAGGTAGCATGTAAGACCGTGAGTATAATGGACAAGTAAAGATGGACGGAGGGAGTATTCCCTATACTGAAAATAAATGTTTCATTTTACTTGTTCATTGTCACTAATCAAGATAGTGTTTTTATGCTACCCATAATATTAAATAACCACATAAAATAGTAGAGTATTAGTCAAATTTAGATTTTCAGAGCATTAATAATAAGGTTAGTTTAACACTTTCTTGTTCAGTTTTACTTGTGTACTATATTCTAAAATTTATATTCATTCAATATATTCAGATTCTTCTCAATATATTGTGGTTCCTAGTCCTGCTATGAGTGTGGTGAGTCAGGAAAAATCAATAGAGATTGCTCTAGACTTAGAGCGGGAGACCGACATTAATATGGTAAAAAAAAAATGTTATTTTAAGAAAAGTGAATACAACTTTTTTCTTTTTGCCACATTCGCATTAGTTGGTCTTGATTCATTTAATTCATATTTGACCAAAATAAGATTTTTACCAAATATAACAACTACTAATTAATGCAAGGTATGCCCATTTTAAGAAGAAAAAAATGTATTATAAATTTACCAAGTGATTTAGTTCCTTTGAAAAATCTAAACCTTCTTTAAAAAATGGAGAAAGTTGAAGAAGATATGGTGTTGGCATGTTCAGTGTGTCACCATGGATTAGAAAATTGGGAAATGGTGGCTGCCGAATTCTCAAATTTCATTTCCAAACGATTTCGATGTATTCTTCAATACAAATCCGTAGAATGTTAGGTCAAGTACGAAAGTTTAAAAGGGCATTTTGAGAGTCTATATCAGACAAATTTTACTGAAGAAGAAGATGATGAGAGTGGATTCATAAATTTGATGGCAGATAAACTTACAAAGACTTATAGAGATTATTGGACAGAGCAAGTCAAACTAGGGGATACTCCACTTCAGTATGATTTATCGTTTTCATAACTCCCTCTTTTTTCCCTTTTCATGTTTTTTACTTATGATATTTGAAGAATTGTGCGTTTTCACTAATTTTTTGTTTGATCCACATTTATATGATGATTTCTACTAAAACAAAATTATCTAGCAGACACAAAATATATTCAAAGATATATATATTTTCTAAAACTTAGGAATTAGGGCATAAATAAAGTATCACTAATTGGTATAATCTACACTAAAATATTTCTTATTTTTTCAAATAAAGTGTTCTTGATTCCAATTTTATCATTACTAAAAAGGAAGAGAAAAGAATAACCACTATCACTAAACATCAAAACTACATTGTTAATATATTTAGGACAAAATGTCAAATAATATTATTAGCTATATACTTTTTAACAACAAATTTCATAACTAATTAATGTTTTTCCTTATAAAAATCACTAATTGATAGTTAGCTTTGATGATTGGCTCCATATAATTATTCATTAGTTTTGTACTTTTATTGTCCAAATTAATGTTTGTAAATTTATTTTTTTGGTACACTGAAAAATAACTAAAAAGGATAAAACTAAATTTTGATTAGTAAAATTGCTTAAATCTTCCAAAAGAAAAAACTTCATATTATTGATGGCGTCTTTCAAAACCAGAAATTCTTATTTATTTTAAAATATAAAACAAAATTGAGGTTTGGGAAATGTAAAATGGAGAAGGGGATTATAAGGTAGGAGTTGAACCCTCAATTATAAATTAAAATTTTAGCTAGTAAAAAAATAAAGCTACTAAGATTCTCCAACTAGCAATTCTTTGTATGTTAGGATCTTTATTTCTCAAAGAGTTTGTACGATTATTTGTCATCTCTCATCAAATGCATATTTTATTCTTCTTGATGGTTTCTATCAAGTGTTTATAATTTTCACCAATAGCCATATGAGGCTGAAATTATATATCCACATTTTTTATTATAAGTCTGACAACAAAATGGTAATCTAATTACGGATATCTTTATTTATTTTATGTTTATGTAGGAAAAAATCTCCAAATATTTTCAAACAGGAAGCTGAAGAAAGAATACAGTTAAATGAGGAAAAAGGTGATGATAAATCTAATGAAAAGATGGAGAATATTAATTAAGATTTCATAAAATTCCTTAATGTGGTGAGATCTCACAAGCATTGTTGTCTTTTTGAATCTCGACTTCCCAGTCAGGTAAATACATTGCTAATCTATATATTGTGGTTTGTTATCCTCATATTTTAAATCTCGATTTCCCATGTTCTTTCCTCTTTTATCTATTACGAAAAAGAAATAGTATTTTATTAATTGAAACATGATTAGCTTTAAAGTTTACATCTTTATATCTTTAAAGACATATTTAATTTGGCTCAACACAAAACATAGAATTATGAAACTTGTGGTCTTAAATACATTGTAATATTTGTGTGACTATAAAACTTCTCACTAATGATAAAATAGAAATTTTATAGCTTGATTATTTTTAAATATAGACATATGTCATTTATTTTTAACAGATTGATAATAAAATAGTGCTACAATCGGAAGGAAGGGAGTATCTGACATGTTTAATACTTGTCACCCCCCGAGCCTACACCCTGGGAGGGACCGGCACCCGGAGACCATTTCTGGCCCCAAGCGAACCTTTGGCCTGGCTTTCTTAACTCAGCGGAAACCTAACCCAATAGAATAACTCAATGCAATGCAATATTACAAAACAACTTAACTTATAAAATATGGCCATAAAGGCAACTCGATTCTCAAAATAGAATATTTACATATATACATAGATGAGAGACTCAAAACTAACTGACTGTCTGTCTATGAAGCCTCTAAAATACTGAGATGGATGTTGGGACAGACCCCGCAACATCCTAATAAAACAAAAACT
>JAJOOF010006079.1:0-29178 GCA_029582545.1 Solanum lignicaule
AATTATTATTGAGATTTTAGGACTAATAGTTTGAATTTGGGATTAGGAATAGCTAGCTAGTTTGAATTTAGGATTTTAGCACTAGTTAGATTTTAGGACTAGTTTGAAATTGTGATTTTAAGACTAGTTTGAATTTGGAATTTAGGACTAGTTTGAATTATATTCGAGATTTTAGGACTACTAATAATTTGAATTTGGGATTTTAGCACTAGTTTGATTTTTGTCTAGGAGTACTTTGAATTTGTGATTTTAAGACTAGTTTGAATTTGGAATTTAGGACTAGTTTGAATTATATTTGATATTTTAGGACTAATAGTTTGAATTTGGGACACTATCTACCTAGTTTGAATTTGGAATTTTAGGGATTTGAATTACAACTTCATTAGAACTTATAATTAATTATAACTTGAATTTACTATAAATTGAACTTAATTAGGAATATGAACTTGAAATGTTGTTGACTTTAATTTATTAGAACTTAATCTTTATTCTTATATTTTATTTGAACTTAATTAGAATTTTGTAGTACTTGAAAATCGTATTGACCTTAATTAATTTGAACTTAATATAAATTAATTAGAACTTTATTAAACTTAATTAATTTATAATAACTTGAAAACTTAATTAGGAATTAATATAAACTTAATTTTGAACTTAACTAGAACTTGAACTTAATTAATTAGTATTCATTAATTAATTAAGCTTTAACTTTAATTTATAGATGTTGAACTAATTGAACTTAATTAGAATTTGAATATAAAACTAATTATTGAATTTGCACTTTATATATAACTAATAACTTTTATAATATGAACTTGAATTTAGAAATTGAACTTGAATATACTTTAGAAATTGAACTTGAAGTTGATCTTGAACTTGAATTTTTAATTAATTAGAACTTAATAATTAAACTTAATTAATACTTTGGACTTAATTTATAATAACTTTGACTTAATTAGAATTAACATAATTAATACTTTGGACTTAATTTATAATAACTTGGACTTAATTTATATTAACAATGAATTAATGTAGTAAAATTATTATTAAATTTAATTTATAATATAATTGAATATCTATATTTTTGTAGATGGATCATAGTTTGTGGATGTATAATATGCATTATGAAACTGGTGCTGGCTTGAAACCTGAGTTTATTGACGGTGTTAGAGATTTTATTGAACATGCAATGACACTTGACATTTTCAAGAATAATGGATTGGTTAGGTGTCCTTCTAGTGCATGTAAGTGCTTAAAATTTTTTAAACCAGATACAGTTATGGTTCATTTGTACCGTAATGGATTTAAGCCTAGATATTTTGTATGGATTGATCATGGAGAAAGAGATGGATTGGATGGTATGTTTTATAAATCGATGATTGTGGATGAATATAATATGCTTGCACCACATGGTCAAATTAGGGTTGAACAGGATAGGGTTGAACATGATAGGGTTCATGAAATGATCAATGACGCTTTCGGGGTTCAAGGTGGGATGGAACCCGAATAATATTTTGATGAAGCTCCTAATTAAGAAGCAAGACGCTTCTATGATCAATTAGAAGAGTTTAGTCGTCCACTATGTGAAGGGAGTCCACATTCTGCCTTGTCAGTTGCGGTTAAATTAATGAATATTAAATCAGATTGGAATGTTCCTAATGCGGCTATGGACTCAATGGTTGATTTTTTGGATGAACTAGTTAATCCGGAGTTTAACATAGCTAAGAACTCTATCAGGCAAAGCGTTTGGTTTCCAAGTTAAGATTGACGTATGATAGAATTCATTATTGTGTTAATGGCTGCATGTTGTTTTACAAGACTGATAGTGAATTAGAAAATTGTAAGTTTTGTGGACATGCTCGTTATAAGAGGACTCCGGCTAGAAAGATGGTCCTAGTTAAGGCGATGCATGATCTACCTCTCATTCCTAGGTTAAAGAGGTTGTATGCATCGATGAGGTTTGCCTCACCTATGAGATGACATCGTGAATATAGAAGGTCGTCGGGTGTCTTGTCTCATTCATCTGATGGTGAAGCATGGAAGCATTTTGATAATGTATATCCTGATTTCGCTAGTGAACCAAGAAATGTTAAATTGGGGTTGTGTGCAGATGGCTTCACACCATTCTCTAATGCTGCTTCGCCTTATTCATGCTGGCCGATATTTCTTACTCCATATAATCTTCCTCCTGAAATGTGCATGACCAGTCCCTACATCTTTCTAAGTTGTGTTATTCCAGGTCCCCGTAATCCAAAAAGTTTGATTGATATCTATCTACAACCATTGATAAATGAGCTCAAATAATTGTGGTTTGAAGGCGTTTTGACTTATGATATATCAACTAAGCAGAATTTCGTTATGTGTGCTTGTTTAATGTGGACTATTAATGATTTTCCTACGTACAGGATGTTGTCTGGTTGGATGACAGTTGGAAAGCTAGCATGTCCATATTGCATGGAAAATAGTAAGGCATTCACTTTAAAGCATGGCAGAAAAAATACATAGTTTGATTGTCATCGTCAGTTCTTGCCAATTGACCATGAGTTTAGAAAGATGAAAAATGCATTTAGGAAAAATAAGGTTGAAAGTGACCCCCCACCTCCATTACTCACATGGCATCAAATTTGGGAGAGAGTTTCTCAATTACCTAAAGTTACAGAAGCTTCACCTTCTAGATTTCTTGGATATGATGTTGAACATAATTGGACCAAACAAAACATTTTTTGGGAGTTGCCGTATTGGAAGGACAATCTGCTACGACATAATCTTGATGTGATACACATTGAAAAAAAATATTTTGACAATTTGTTTAACACAGTGATAGATGTTAAGGGTAAGACAAAAGACAATCCAAAAGCTAAAATGGACATAAAGGAATATTGTAGGACAAAAGAGTTATGGCTGCAGAAATTACAGAATGGTAAAATTGTTAAGCCCAAAGCCAGCTTTTCACTCACATTGGATGAGAAACGTGAAATTATTGAGTGGGTTAAAAATTTGAGGATGTCGGAGGGCTATGCTTCGAATTTAGGAAAGCGGGCAGATATGAATGAAGGAAAATTGATAGGTATGAAAAGTCATGATTGTTATGTGTTCATGGAAACTTTAATTCCTATCGTTTTTAGCCATCTACCCGAAAGGATATGGAAATCAGTCACAGAGATAAGTCTTTTTTCTAAAGATTTATGTTCTGGAAAGTTGTTGGAGAGTAGTTTAGACAGAATGGAGGAAAATATTCTTATTACTACTACTAAGTTTGAGAAGATATTTCCATGTGATTTCTTTGATATGATGGAGCATCTTCCAATTCACATTGTACAAGAGGCCCACCTCGGAGGTCCGGTTCAAACAAGATGGATGTATCCATTTGAAATATTCACTAAGTTATATATATTCACCAAGTCTTTTATTAACATAAATATACATATATACATGCAGAAAAATTAGCAGTTCCAAGCAAACGATTAAGCAAAAGGGAAGGATCGAAGGATCAATTGTTCAAGGTCATATTGGAATAGAAACTGATGATTTTTATTTTTATTACTTTGGTGATGATGTGTCATGTAGGAGAAACAGACCCAATCGCAATGATGAAGGCGATATTGATCCTTTATTTCCACCTATATTAATTTTTAATCAAAATAGTCGAGGATCTAAAAAGCGTGAAAAGCGAGGCTTCACTAATATGGAAACGCAATCAGCTATGACACATATTTTGCTTAATTGTCCAGAGATTCAACCATATGTCAAGTAAGTGTTAAAAATATGTTATCAAATTACATACTAATAAGTGTTCATTAACTAACGAAATACTTAATGTAAAATGATCAGCTTGTTCGTAAACACATGGGGTAATAAAGCCATCTATACAGACTTTTTTAAATGGCTGAGGAACTATGTAAGTGTGCAATCACTAAGTATTTAATAATATATTCATGTTAGACTAAATTATATTACTTGAAATAGCAATCACGTAGGTTTACGATGAATACTCAAGTACTGACAATGAATAAGTATTGTGTCAATGGTTTTAAGTTTCAAACTGAAGAAGTTTCTAGGAATAAGAAAACAAATAATAGTGGTGTCTACATACAAGGTGATGATGGTACTGGTCAAACTATTGAATATTATGGTGTCATTCATGAAATTATTGAAGTGAGGTATTCAGGTTGGCCTAAGAAGAAGATTGTATTATTTTGGTGTGAGTGGTTTGACCCATCACATAGAGGCACAAAGGTGGACCATCAACATAATATAATTGAAGTTAAGCACACCAGGAAATACATAAGTTATGATCTTTTTATCATTGCACAAAATGCTAAACAAGTGTATTACGCTTCATATTCATTGCGTAAAGACAAAGTTGATTGGTGGGTTGTTATAAAAAGTAAGCATGTGGAAAGAATTGAAATTGACAATGTCTTAGGTGTGGCGTATCAAAATGATGTTGCAATTGTTCAACAACAAGTTGATGTTGAATTGGAAACCACACAACATCCTCAACACATATTAGAAGAAATATTTGATGATGAGATACTGAATGTTAAGGAAGAAACATCTGAGAATGAGGAAAAAGAATCATTTGATGACAAAGAATGGGACGATAATGAAAATGAAACAACTGAGGAGGAAGAATGGGAGAATGCTGGAATTGAAACAAGCGGGGAGGAATATTGTAAAATGAAAGCTAGCTAGTATATATATGTAAGTTAGTGTATTTTTCTAATTTTATTTAAATTATAATTTTTATATATATTATATATGTAAATTTGCATACAGATGTCATCAGGTGGTGACGGTGATAGACATCGCGAGCATCTTGGAGTTAGTCAACTGAACAGGCAAAAAAGAAGATGTCTAGGAGACCCATAAATCCTGAGGATATTGCAGGATCTATTTCTTCTGCGCCAGAGCGCATCAACCATGATACTCATTTATTTGTTGTTCCGTTTGATACGGCGGATCCTCGGCAATATTCTCCTAATTACCATCGGCCAGTCAGTGCTTCATCTACTTTATAGGCATTGCATGCATGACGCTACGAGGACCTACCTTTACAGGCTATTCGTCGAGCACGATCCTTATCGATAGGTACTCCATTTCTCACAGGTACATCTCCTCAATTATCTGCCATGAGGATTAGAGATTCTAGTAGCGAGCAATCATATGCTATGAACGGTACGCCTCCATTGACTTAGCGTTTTGTGCATCCTGATGTATCACCCTCATCTACAGCTAGACTTAGTGCTAAACCAGATGATGAGATGCCTACTCTAGCTCCTGGCCAGAAGGACAGACTTGGTAGAGTCATGATTGAGCTGGATGGATCATCGTAAGTTTGTTTTGTTATCTATTTGTTAGTTTATTTTATTTATTTCTTATACTTTAATATATTATTCATGAACTAACATATTTATTATGTGTTTTACAGGTGGCATCCTGCAAAGGATGCTGCTCGGGATTTAAAAGACTGTGTTAGAAGACTTTATACACAGGCTTATCATTATTGGAGCGAGATTCCAAACAGAATATGTCAGACGATGTTTAATGAATTTAAGGTATATATTTTTTTAGTTAAGTTTAGTATACTTTACTTTTTTCTACTATAGATCTAATTAACGTTATTCAATTTTTTTCAGACTATGTGTACTTAGGAGACGAGGTACATTTGGTCATTACGACCAAATTTGAGAGGAGGGTATCCGCCAGATTGTCTAGCTGGCTAAAGAAAGTTTGGGATAGTGTTGAACGTCTGAATTGGATGTTGCCTCGTGTTTTGATGAATTGGGTCTGTAGTGGAACACAGACAAGTTTAAGGCAATATCAGAACAAGCCAACAAGGCTAAAGGCAGTCTTAAGGGTGGCTCGTTGCACACCGGAGGTGCAAAGACCGTTTGAACAATTACAAGAGAAATGGTAAGTTCTAATTCAAATTTTTAAATAAATAATTAATTGATTCATATATATCGTTATAAATTTCAGTTTTTATTTATAGGAAAAAGAATTGGGACGCACTCCCATTGAACCGGAGGTTTTCAAGAAGACTCATGTCAGGAAGAAAGAAAATGAGTCGGATCCAGATGTGTGGGTGGAGGAAAGGGCCGAACGAACTTTTGTAAGTTATTTAATATGAATAATATATATTAATAGTGAATATATTTATGATATGTATATATATTGATGTTAATTTGTATATTTACTATGCAGAATGAGTTTCATCACTACGTCGCTGAGAATCTAGATAGTTCGGTCGAAATGACATCTGAACTGTCCACCCAGATTTGGAAAGAGAAAGTGGTAGGAGGGACACACAAGGGTAGATGCTATAGTCTAGTCTCTCGAAACGATGTAAGATGACTCCAGTCAAGCTTAGAAGGTATTGGATCGTCACATCAAGCCGAGGCACTTGGCGGTGTTTAGATTGCTGCTATGTCAACTTAAATAGCACAACTTACAGCGGCACTGGCAAAGTCGGAGCTAAGAAGAGTAGTTGAACAACGAAGCATCAGCGAGACTGTTCAGCAAATCAAAGAACAAGTGATGGACCTCGCTCGTCGACCTACTACTTCGACTCCTGAGGATACCGATGACGACAGTGATGATGAGGATGATTATACAGATCCCACTCCCTAGTTTAGATCTCTGGACATTTATGAAATTTTGAAACTAATTTTAAAAGACTTTATAAGTCTTTAAATTGTGATTTAGCTACTTTTGAATGTTATTTTAAGTTTATTGTTTTATGTTTTGTGTAGATTGAATATAATTGTGTGTGATTGCCAGTTTCTACTGTCAAAAAAATTGCAGAAAAGTGACGGACAACGTGATTTTGTCCGTCGTTTTTCTGGATTTTCCAAAAAAATAATTTCCAAAAAAGCGATGGACAACGTCCTTTTATCCGTCGCTTTTCTGGGATTTTCAAAAATAAAATTTCCACAAAAGCGACAGACGACGTCGCCTTTTAAAAAAAATCAAAAATAAAAGAAGTCAAAAAGCGACGCAGTCCGTCGCTTTTTATAAGCATCGAGCTAAAAAGCAACAGAAGTGACTGCGTCGCTTTTCCGTCAATTTTGACTAGAAAAACGACTCAGTCCGTCGCGTTTGGTCGTTATTTTTTGGTAGTTTTTTAGTAGTGAGCTAAGGACATGCGAGACAAGTATCCCCAGTAACTCGACGATTCAGATACTACTCTACCCTTACTTCATCCAGTCTTTCCTAATTGATCACTTGGGGAATAGTGATGGGTAAATTGGTAACTATTGTAACGACCTGATTCCGTCGTTAGAGAAAACCCAATGGGGAAAGAATTGGGGTCAGAAAACATTTTGGTAGTAACGTGAGATTTCCTAGCCTAGTCCAGATTTGGACGAAATCGGAGTCAGTAAGGTCTAGGAAAATTTGGTAGCAATTGGGTGATCTAATTATGATTTTGATCACATAAGCAGATAGCTAAGACGTTAAGGAATCTGTACAACTTTGCGAAATTGAATTCGGATGAGTAGAACTCTCGTAATCGATCTTAGCGTGAACGGTATTTTTTTAGCGTCATTAGTTAAAGGTGCGTTGTGAAATGGGGGTCTTGGAATTATTAAAATAGCTCACTGGTTCCGTGCAAGCTGCTGGGGTGAGATTTCCACCGCCAAGGCAGGGCCGCTATAGCGGGGTGAGGGCCGTTGTGGCGGGCCAGACACGACTTAAAGTCATAAATAAACCTCAAAACGTCTTTAGTCAGCACTTTTCTACTTTGAGAGCTAAGAAACGACCCCAAACGAGTTCTTGACCATTTTTCACCATTTCTGAGGCTAAAGGTAAGGTTTTAACTCCCCGAATCCATTTTGTGATCCGTAGAACGTAGTTTCTTGGGTAATTATCATTGGGAAAAGGTTTTGATCTGAAGTTAATAGTGGAAAAACCCCTAATCTGAGTATGGGGATCAAGGTTTGACCTAGGGTTGATATTATTGATTATGATCCGAGTAATTGGGTCTTGATTGTTGATCCTTGTGTATAAATTGTTGTTTGTAGACCTAGAACAAGCAGAGAGAATCCAAAGAGGGAAGATTCAAGTGCCTTAGGTGATTCAAGCTTGGATTCGAGGTAGGTGATGGTTGTGATTTCATGTTGGTGTGATATATGTTTGTAATTTCTCATTATAATGCATGTATGTATGCGAATGTTGCATTATTAATCACCCTAATCGTGAATGAGGATAATTGAATAATTGTATGTCATGAATCACCTCTTGTTGTATGATTGTGAGAATATACATTGTGATTGTGATTGTGGTTTGTTGAATGGATCGGATGTTACGTTCCGACACACTGACTTTGATCGATTGTCACGTTCCGGCATAATATGGGATCAGTCACGTTTCGGCATAAACATTTGATCGGGTACCACGAACTAGTACACTAACAGTTTGGGTGTGGGTTCCATGAGAGGACCATTGAATTGTGTTGTGTATCTACTTGTGATGATTTTGTTCATATCTAATGATGATTGATATTGGAAGACGGTATGTTGCTCTAAATTGATATAACTGTGATATGTGAGAATCGTGAAATTGTTCGTTGTTCGTAATAGTTGACTAATATTGTATATGTTCGGTATATGTATGTTTTATAATGTTGTGGTTACTTGCATGTGTTTCACTTATTGGGATAGCCGCGTGATCCTACCAGTACATTGTGGTTGTGTACTGATACTATACTTGCTTGTTTTTTGTTGAGTACAAGGCATCTTCAGGCGGCTATTGATAGACCTCAACTAAGTGACTATTGATCGTGATCGGATTCAAGGGTGAGCCAGTTCTTTCAGGCTGCCATGGATCTCTCTTGTTTAAGTCCATTCTTTTCAGACTCAGACTATTTGTTTAAGGTGTTTGTTTAGTTTGGGGTTGTACCCCTTGTTCTTAGACTTGTCATTAGTAGAGTTTTGGTACATTGACTTTCAGTTTCTAGGGGTTGTTTTTCCGTATTAGTTTGGTTAGTTGTTTGTTAAAACCTTGGAGTTTATGGGGACTCCATTTTTATTGACATTTAAACTTACTTTTGTATCTTTAAATGGCTTAGTGTTCATAAAAAAATTTAGTTGGGCTATGGTTTTGTTTCTTCCACCGAAGGTTTAGTGTGGGTGCCACTCACAACGGTCTGGGTCGTGACATTTTAAGTAGTTTAATTCAAAGTTCTAAAATACTAAATTAAGTTTAAGTATCATTTAACTAAAAACATAAAATTTACTTCATTCCTAATGTTGTCTTTATAGCTAAGTAATGGTTTTTTCTAAATATTAATTGCAATACAGATATAGTAGTATTTTTCTACAGATTATAACAGTATTTTTGCTAAAAAAATTATAATTGTATTTTCTATATTATAAGAAGATTTTTATTGAAAAAAATATAATTAATTATAATTTGAGATACTGAAATTAAAATATGATAATATGAAAAAAAATTAATGCATTCTTATATTTCACCCGACAAGAAAGTTATAAAATTTATATTAAAAGAGTAGGAAATGATATTTGATTTTATATAATTATATATATTTTTAAATTATCATATTAAATATTTTCTTTTTAAAAAAAAATTTAGCAAGCTAAGCTATTACTTTTGGAGCTCTCTTCATGTTTTAATTGTCACTTTATTTCAAGTTTTTACCTTTGAGCTCTCTCCATTTGTTTTAATTGTCACTTTATTTCCATTACTTCACAGCATTGAATCAGGCATGTGTTGGCACGGGCCAATGTTGTCACACCCCGAGCCTACACCCTGGATGTAACTAACAGTCGAAACCTATTGTTGGTTCTCACGCGAACCCTTGGCCTGACTCATTACTCAGCGGAAGACTTACTCAAGCAAAATGAAAACTCATGATGCAAAAATAACTTAAAAACTTAATTTAAACTCAACTTCAATAATCGTTTGAAAATAATTTAACATGTATTAGTTAAATGCCTCATGAACTCGAAAACATTACAACAACAAAGGAAATAATGATAGACTCAATGACCTTCAAACTATCTATGAAGCCTCTACTATTACAGAAGGATTATCGGGACACGACCCACGACATCCTAACAAACTAAAAGAAAAGTGGAACCCTTCGGAATCAAGGAGGCTCACCAAAGCTAACTGGAACTGCAAGTGGTCTCAACAGAGCATCTATTGATGACCCTGAATACCTGCATTTGCATCAAAAAAAGATCCAGGCCAAATGGCATCAATACATGGAATGTACGAGCATGTAAGGGGAATTCTAAAGCATAAACATAAGCTTGAACTGATAGAAAAGAAACATACTTACCTCTTCTCAACTCAAACTTCACTCAAGGATAGGATACTCAACTCAAGGATAAGATACTCAACTCAAAGGTACTCAGCTCAAGGTACTCAACTCAAGATACTCAAGGATAAAGCAACAATACAAGATACAATATATGGAAAGCTTTTAAAACAATAGATAGCAACCCAATTGTATGTAAATATACAATAATAACTCAGTTGTACGAAAAATACAATAATAACTCTTATTTGGGAGATTCTCTAACCGACAACCATCACTATGAGTTATGTGATGATACAACGTCTCACCCACGCTGCCAGAACTGTCATATACCTTGTTAGGGTATAGAACTCCTAAACCAAGTGGATCTACTAAGCTATGTTTAAAAAGCAATAAGGAATTATCTAAAAAGTATGATCCTTTCTACCCACATTGGCTACATGGTTTATGGGGGCTGTAAGTTGTCTGAACTCTCCCCCATATCAGTGCTCAATACTACTCTCAATAATATAACACATGCTCATATGTTTAAAAATATATTTTCTCATCCTCAAACTTTGAGATTATTACTCAAAAAGGTTCTTTCATGAACTCATTTGGAAATCAAAGTTTCCTCTTATTTTAAATGTAAAAGCATTTACTCTTGGGAATACTTAGTTTCATTATATTCATTTTGAAAAATGAAACTTGACTCTCCTCATCCTCATACTCATTTACTCAAGTCTTTAAACAAATTATAAATAATTGTAAAAGACTTCTCAAAATAGGGTTCATGCAGAATTATGGACGTGAATGACTCAATTTAAGGTTTTCAATAACCATATGTAGAACTCAATACCCAGAACTCAACAAGTCCAAAACTCAAAGACTCAATGATACTACTCATCTCAAGACTACTTGACTCATAGGGTTCATGCGGAATTATGGGCATGACCGACTCAACTCAAGGACCTCCATGTATAACATATGGTAATCCATAATTAAGAAATATAGTTTCAAAAAGGGTTAGGAGCTCAATACTCCAGAACTTAGAACTCGGAGATACTACTCCTCTCAAAGATACTCAATTTATGGAGTTCATGTGGAATTATGGACATGAACAACTCGATTCAAGGGTCTCAATGAAAGCATAGAACACATGGCTACAACTCTTCTCAATCTCATACTTACTTCCTCAAAACATAGCTCAAATCGATATTTGATATCAAGGGATTCACAATTTAACTCAAAGACTTTATTGAGCTCTACTCTTAACTCTTTCTTGAATTTGAATTATGAATTCAAGAGTTATGATTCATGATATGAAGGATCTCGTGATGATTAAATGTAGTTTAGAGTAGTTACAATCAGTAAGGAGTAAAGGTACACATTAAAAGAACTTAGACAAAGCAAACGATGAAAAAAGGGTGGGGGCAAGCGACTCTGACGCACTGTTGGCGCAGGGCGCCAACCCCTAAACTTCAGACTCAAATGGGGTGCACTATTGACGCACCCCCCACCCCCGGCGCATCTGGGGAGCGCCGCCCCAGCCCCTCCCCAAAATATTTCAACGAATTTTCTTCTTCGATTTTATGCCCTAATTCACCTAGAATCGAATGGTTTCTTCCCAACTCACTTAGATTCGAATACCCAACATAAGCACATAAAAATATACTCAAAAACAACTCTCAAACTCCTAACATTCATCTCAAGAACTCATCAAACTCATCACTAACGATTTAAACGAAACTCAAGAACTCAAATCATTCAACCTCAAGAATGAAATTAGGAATTTAAAATCACAAGATTGGCATGTGGGTGAACGAACTCAACACTATGAGAGCTTACATACCTCTTAGGATCAAATCCTTGGTGAAAACCCTCGAAGATTGCAAGAATCTTGATCATTCTTCATTTTCTCCTCTTTTCCTCTTCTTGAACTCCTATCAAAACCCTAAGCATAATTTAAGAATAACTAAAATTGATTCCAATCGGTTTAGACCCTATGTTAACAAAAACTAGCTAGGCTAGTGGGGTAAGGAAAAGACCAGAATACCCCTCATTAATTCGGGTAACTTTTCTTAACTGGACATGCTGAACTCAAATAGGCATATCTCCCTCATCTAAACTCGAAATTTAGCAAACTCGGTGGCGTTGGAAAGAGGACTCAGAGATCTTTCATTTGATATCTTATTGGTCTCCTAAATCATCATGTACTGAAAGTTATGGTCGTTTGAAGTTGACCCAAAACTTAGAATAACTTACGAATGACTTGAATGAATTCTCTTTAGTTCTTTTTGGAACTCAAGGTGCTAGATCTAGTGACCTTATCACTTAAGAAAATTTAAATTCCTCGGTAAAAATCTTACTCACAACGAAGAATGGTTCAAGTCTTGGCTCAAAAAAATTTCGGGGTGTTACAAATGCTACTTAGCTAGTGTTATAAGCAAGAAAACGTTGTGAGAGTTGAATTAATAAAATACGTTTTTCGTTATTTTTACTTGTCACTGTTTGACTTGATACATCCATTTAGAAAATAATTATTGATATAGATATTTTACCAGAGATATTAATTGATGTTTAGTATTAGGTCTTGATAAATGATTTGGACAATTGGTATTTGATACTAAGGTAAAATATGGAAAAAGTTAATTGTATTTTCTTGATATGTCAAAAGTGACAAATAAAAATAAAATTTATTTTAGGAATAAGTGATAAGTAAAAGTAAACGGAGGGAGTAATTTTCTTTTAATAGTTGTGGTTTATCTTATTTCATTCTCTTGAATTGTTTGTAAGAAACTAGTTCTTGAACATGTGCATTGCACATCTATCCTATACTAAATAGTATAAATATTTATTCATAAAATTATTCCCTTTATTATCATTTGGGTAATGTGAAGATCTAGATGCAGCTCGAAATATAATGCGGAAAATCCATCCATCCAAAGATCAAAAGCTCTCATCACTTTCAACATCACCCAATTAATTGGGTTACAATTCAAGAAAATCACTATGGGAAACACTTGGGAAGATGTATGCAGATTATATGAAACAACATTTTAAAAACCTCTTCTATTATGGTCAAACCTCCTCTACTCTTTGTTAAGCTTAACCGTGATGGATCGTATATCAATGAAAATTATGGAGAAGGAGTGGTCAGGACTAGTGCTTGTGATCTCGTCATGGCATATTTCATCCCAATGGGTAGAGGTGTATGCAAGTAATAGTGCAGAGACAGGTACATTGTTACTTGTCTTAAGCGGTGCATTAATAATGACTTCAGCATGATCATTTGTGAACTTGACTCTCTGATTGTATATAACTTTGTAAATGGCAACTGGATATCCGTGGAGGAATAAAGGAATTAGAAAATTAGTTACTAACTATAACATCGTTATTACAAGATGAATAACTTTTGTAATCGACCATCTCAGCAGGAATCCAAATAGGTTCTCAGAGATAGACATGCCCTTTTTCGTCCTTATCTCGACCACTTTCTCTTAGACTTTTGTAGTGTGGCATATATTAACTTGGTTCCCCCCCCTAAAGTTATTGTAGTTTTGCATATCACCCTTGCTCTTGCATTTTACCGTCCTAAATATGGCATTAAATAACCCAATCTACCATTTCATACTTGTCTTGTTTGTGTTCATTCAAAAAATTGTTGAAATCTCATCTATCTCGGTCGAGCTTCTACTCCTCATCTCACTAATAGCCTCATGAACCTCTACAATCTTTATGCACCCACGATATCCAAAATCTCTATGACTCTCGGAATGACCAACTCTCTCGGCACGAACTTCCTATCTCATTTTTCATTCAAGAGCTTCTGAAAATGCATTTGTCATGTGTGTGATGTGTGTATTATTTATCAATACTTGAACATTATTTTTCTTAATGCACTTTACTTTATCCAGGTTAAGGATCCTTCTCTCTCACCTTATCGAGTCTATACAAGGGATAATATTTTAACACCTTGAATTTAAAAAAAAAAAAATTTCATTTTTTAGCCACTGGTTGGTTTCTACGAATCCAGTCTACTGGTTGGTTTTTCCCCATGTGTTTAATACCTAAGTTATGTCGTTTTGACCCTTATGCTAAGCCCTATATAAGTATTTTAAGTGCTAAAACTACCTAATTCTGAATCATTCTCCTAAATCTCAAATTCCCTCCAAGTTCCTCCCCAAATAGCAAAGGAAGAAGAACCTAGGGTTTCACTTCAAGGTTTCCAATTCACCATAGCTTTTGGGCTTAGATCATCAAGGTATGTTAGTTTTCACCAATGGAGTCCTTTCCTCCATTGGGTTCCCAAAGATCCCAATTCTCCAAGTTAAATTCAATTGATCAAAGTTAGGGTTTTCTCCAATCTTCATGGGTTCTTTTCAATTATGATTCAACTGCCTATTTTCTATCTTCTAATGCATGAATTGAAGTATTTACATGATTTTGAGTTGAATTCATATGAACACATGCATGATCCGTGATTTTTGACTATGAACACATGGTGAAGCTTATGAACTATGAATTTATGAAGATATGTATGTTATTATGAGATTGATGATTATGAATTAAGGATGCTTTTAAGTGAAAGTATCAATGAAAATTGTGAAAGGTTTTCTCACATATTAATATGATCATGATTGTGAAAGGATTTCTCTCATAAGGATTCATAAGGCTGAAAGGTTTTCTCACCTAAGTTGAATCAAAATTTAAGGAGCTATTCTATATAACTTTAGCTTGGATTGGTAGCTTAATTGTGTCTTTCCATGGATGATGAAATCAATATGATTAATGACTATTCCGTGGGATTTTACTTAGCACCGAGAAGATATTAATATGGAGGCTCACCCGTTAGTAGAGGCCTTAGCTTGTCCAAACTATGTGCCTCCGTATGATGTCTTAGCTAGTGGATCCACGTAAGCTAGAAGTTTAAGGTTGTTGTTTTGGCAAGCAATGACATCTCTTTTCGGTGTGGGATAGACACCAGATTTCATGTTCTAGCTCACATGGTTTATGTATGTTAATGGTAAACATCCCACAATAACGAACTAGGTTACTTCTGAGCTAGTATCTCACAAAGTGTTTTAAATATGTTAAGCTTGCATTGACCATGATTATAATTTGTGTTTTCTAACCTTTTTATCTTATGATTTAGCTTGGTCATTGCATGTCATGGAAAATCCTTTTAGCATGATTTCATATCTTTTATGCATTGCTATCATACTTAGTACATTTCATGTACTAATGCATACTTGTGCCTACATTGTTTCACTTATGTAGGTTCGGACGCTCCTACCTCGCACACGTGTGGCTAGTTGATCCTATTGACAATTCGAAGATCAAGAGTTGGTGAGTCCTCATGTTTCAAGTACTATGACACTTTTCTTACTTTTATTACTTTCAGTTTTTAGACATTTGTATGTGGTGTATGGGTTACGACCCAACCACTTCTTTTGATGTATTAGATGGCTTGTTGAGACTATGTTAGACTTCCGATTTGTCAAACTCTTTTGATATGAGAATGCTACTTTTGAAATCTTTATTTCTATTATCTTGTATGATGTATGCTTAGTGGCTTATGTAGGACCATTCGGGATTCTATACGTCATGTTATGCCTACGATATTCTTTGGGTCGTGACAAATATTATGAAGGAAGAATCTTGACAAAATAATCTTGCAATACTTACACACACCTCTAACACCCTTCTTAAAAAGAAAATAGTTTATTTGAGCCTTAGCCACCACACTACGGAAGGTCACAAGTTGTCCTCCCTCTTCTAAAAGCTTGAGTTAGTTATGATCAACTTGAAAACTTTCCCAAAGTCTAAAAGATAAACTCCTCCTTCATTTCTATCACTAAAATAAAAGCTGAAACTGTCATGTACATGATCATCATTTGCTTTTGAAGTGATCCCTGTGTGACCATTCAAATCGATTCTCCTTTAAATATATAGAGTCAACTGTCGAGATGTATATCTTACAAAAGAAGTCCCTTAAATCGTTAAAAGTTTTACTACTATTATTTATCAAATTTTGCCTTTATCAAAGATGTTACTTTAATATTTGGTCAGTTTTAAATCCTAAATAAAAAAGCGTTAAATTATTATGGGAATTTTCTTTTCAGAAATAGGGACGGCAGTCATCATAATGTTGACAAAGAGAACACCAAAAAGAAGAAACAAACAAAGAGCAAATCTAATTATATATTACAAAAAATATACGGAGAAAGAAAAGGAAAAGGCTGGCACCTGCCTTTTTATTATTCTTATTCCTTTCATCAATATAAATTACTATTATTTATTGTCCAGCATGTACAGATGGATTCAAAACTTCTCACAGTTACCATTACAAAGAAGATTTAAATTATAAAAAAAAACTCTTTTTTCCTATTGTTTTTTCTTCCACTTTCTATTTTCCAACTCTCTTATCTACAACCCTCCCTCCTATAACTTCACATTCCTAACTGTCTTCAATCAAAGTGGATCTTCAATGTATGCTTACAAATTTTACAAAAACTTGTTTTAACTTTGAGCCCAGACTCATACTTCTTCAGAAAATCTGGTTTTAATTGGTTTTAACTTCAACCCCATACTTTCTGGCGAGAAAAGCTCCGGAGAGATGCTGGTTGGACTTAACGGGCTTCTTGGGCTGACATTGCACTGAGACGGTCGATAAAATCCAAATCCCATTAGAAAGTATTCCAGTGGGATCAACATTGCATCTGGCTGCTCTTCAGTCACCATTGAACCACATGCTTGAACCTGAATAACACACACCACTTATTACCTTATAATCCAATCTTTCACTAGCATGACAAGGGTGAAACAAGTTTGGCACAAACCTCAACTAGAGCACTGAACCTTCTATCTAACTTTGATGTCATATGGAGAGCCTCGGAATGAAAAGGAGAGCTCTCTCCAACAAATATTAAAGAACGACATTTTAGTTTCCGCAAGCCTTGGGTTATGTCTGGTCTCCTGTCAGATAAATAAAACAAGTTTACTCAATATATGTATCAAAACAGGGAACTAAGTTAGGTATTTAAGTGGAGAAGGATAGAAGCTAGCCCATTATCCCCTAGTTCTAAAGGCTACGATTAGTCCTAAGGGCTGGCTACAGACCTATTTCTTGGTCATCGACCAAAAAAGGAAAAAGAGTATCAAAAGAAGGAACTGACCAGTGAAGTAGGTCCATGGCATGGATGGAAAAATCCCTCGGTCAAACTCCAATGCTCTAGAGAAGAAGGAAATTTACTATCTGACATTAGACTAGCATGCTCCACCCGAAGCTAGACTTGGTAGAATGACTTCTTTGTTTATCATAGGTTAGCAGATACATGGTTGTTCTAAAATTCTATACAGCCACTATAGTAGCAACCTAATGCTATACTGAGCTGTGAGCAGCATCCTATTAGTGTTGAGAGAGAGGGAGAACCACTCAAGACCCAACCCACCTACTTAAGGTGAAAAGTACTGCTCCCCTCAACAAACTAGAAGAAATGAGGAGAAGAAGAGAAGTAAACAGCAGAGATCCCCTTGAAATGTCTTTTTGCTGAAGGACTTACTCATTGATAGCTTCGAGCAACCGCAATACATTTGGACTCTGTCTCTCACCTAGCAACTGCAACAAAAATCGTACATTTGGTGGAATCAGACAAATGATAAACATTGTCAACAGGGTAATGTCATATGAAAGCATCAAACAGGAAATACAGGGCTCCAAATTATTAAACACTTACTCTTCGGCATGCTTGAACTGCATCCGATTCTGGAACTTCAACACTGCCGCGGACTTCCTGCCACATCATTAAGCATCCAGTTGAACTCTCCACTAATTATAAAAAAAACAAGTATAGAAGTGGTGGAAAAGAGTAGAAAGGAACCTTGCTAAAGTACCGCAGCAGCAGTAACTCCTTCACCAAAGTACACATGCCACAAAAGTAAAGCAGATTTGTCATCACCTGCCATATTGCACAATAAGATGCAAGACACCGTAATTTCAGGTCATCTAGAGGAGCAAGAATCATAATTTACAAATTCATCCTCACATATCTTGAACTATAGGAGAAAGCATTGAAAATGCACCTTATTACACAACCATTCTGTCCAAGAGGGTGCTTTGCACAATGGGGAAACAAGTATCAAACCCATAACCCTTTGTGTGTATTTTATCTAGAGGGAGAAAAACATAAAAATCTCGTCATCAAATGACCATATCAGGAAAATTTAAATAAATCAGCAAACAGAAATAATACAAACACTTACCGCAAACAAAGTAAGAATATATGCTCCAGCTGTTACACCCATACACATTACTTTACCAAGCCTGAAGAGGGAAGATAAAGGGGTAAAATCAGTTTCAACTTCTCATTAAAACAAGCTAAGCCTATAAGGAAGATTCTAAAAAACACACGACAGTTCCTAATGTCATATTGAAGTAAAGAGTCATGCATAATCGTTCTGCCAACCGCTTGATTGTGCAGCACAAGCATGAGATATAGAACTGCAGAATTGACAGTGTTGCAAAATGCCTATGCTGAAGAGGCAGCGTATTATAAGGTTAAAACAGTAAAGCAGATGCCAAAAGGAAGGCTCATGATAAATACCTGAAGTAATCAAGCACCTCCACAATCTGGTCTACTAAATCATCAACTGATAAGACAGGATCATCAAGACTCATGACAGCAGCTCCCAACTGCAAAAACTCTTGACGAATATACAGGGTAAGCAACATTGTGAATAGAAGCATTAACCAAACAATCCACGTGCTACTGTAATCAATGAGAGTTCAAGTCACAAACCTCATGACCAGGAGGACTTATGTGGTAAATACAGAAGTTATGGAGCAGCAATGAAAATGCTTCTGGACAATAGAATACTCCTTGGAAACAGGACATATCTGTTCAATGACATAGATGCAAGACAGAAAGAGAATTTAATATTAGATGGTAAAAGAACCACAAAAGCATCAAACACCCTAGATGACACTAAAAAGTTGAGATGTTGGAATTTCAATAGATAGACCATGATCCAAATATTCCAATTTTTTTCATCAAAACTGGGCAACTATCAGACCTATTTAAGCTTTGCAGAGAAAAAGAAAGCCTGGAACAGACCAAATCAATTTGATTTCATTTAGCATATACTTCTTATTAGAAAGAACAAACATAATCATGATTGTAATAGATGACAAAATAAACTGACTTAAGCAATTGAACTGTAAGAGATGATAAAATAAACTGGTTTCACTTACAATTTAAAGCTAAATCGGGATAGGTGATAAGAGCCGGCTTGTCCTGGTCCCCAAAAACAGCAACAGAGACATAACCACGGCCAGTTTTTACAAGGTGCTCCTGAGGAGAAAAATTAGCAAAAACATGATAAGTTTGACAAGGAGATATCATCAAGTAAAACTATAAGGTACAAAGCTTCCGAGTTCTAAAAGCAATTCCATTCTTTCCGCATTCATTATTTTTGATAGGTCCAATTTACACTTCCAACTTTCAAAGCAATTTCTAAATGAAAATATGTTTGGGCCTAACCGAGACTGAAAAAAAAACGTGTAAAGTTGATATACGGTTAACAGGAGATTCCCTTTTTGCAACTTTTCTAATTAAAACTGGTGTGTGATACGCAAATTTCAAAAGGATTGGAAAACAAACACACAAACCTTCTAAACTAGGTCAAATTTGCATACTTAGAAAGTAGGACAAAAAGAACACATGAACCTTATAAACTATAACAAACTGCATGTATCAGGAAAAAAAACTACTATAACAAAGTGCATATATCAGGGGGAAAAAGAGATTAGGACAAATAAAGCATGATCAATATAAACTAGCTAGCGAATACGCAATAATGCCTTGTTTTGCAATATACCCAATGGCGTAAATCTTTAGAAGATGAAAAACAGTTAAAATCATATAGAAGTGCAAAGTTTGTTGGGGATTAAAGTGCAAAGCGGAATTAGAGTTTTGGCTTTAATAAAGAAAAAGTATATAAAAAAAATATATGTAACTCAACTAAAAATGACTGCCCAAAAGCAACTGTTTGAACAAAGAATTGTATAACTATAATTAAGCAGAATATATGAAGTCAAAATTATATCAATAAAGTTAAAAATTATTTTGAACTTCTTATTTAGATGAAAAGATGTAGTTTTATGTTTTTTTGGACCTAGTTGTTTTATACAAAACTTAACTTTCTTATTCCTGATAACTAAAAACTCATCTGTATTGTTTTTTCTTTTCTGCTATTTACTACCAGTTTACCAGCAATATTTGTTTTCTAGTAGACACAGCCCCGGGGAGATAAGGCACAAGCCTTAAACACCTACACTAAAGGGATATTTAAGCAAAGTGAAGAACACAACCTAGCTTTATATGAACAACCCTTTTCACATGATTTTAGGGGAAATGCTTTACTATCACTTTTATTTTTTGCTCGGAAGAACATCGTCAAGAATGATGAAATCCAATAAGGAAAATTTCACCATCAATTCATTTATAATGGGAAGAAGTTAACATGAACCATTTGCTAGGTTTGCTTCTTTAAATGAACTTCAGGTCTTCCGTGCACCTCAAATGAATCATGTTGCTCATTTGAATGCTGGATAATTTGAATAAAAACACACAAATACTTGACTGGAAAACTTTAAAAAGCCTAAAACTCAAAACCAATCCAGTAATCAAATTTATTCCCGAAAAGCAATTTCCTGCAGCTAAAATGGAACCCTTAACTGTAATCAGCCAGATAAAACGAGACTTTTATAGCAACAAATATTACTAATTAAAGAAGCATCATAGTCTGAAATTGCAGTACAACGTACATTAAGGTAAAACCACCATAACTTCCAAATTGCAACAACAAATTATTAAAAAAAAAAAAAAGTGAAAAAACATTTGCTCTATCCACACGCTAAATCAAAATGTTGCTTAATTAACTCAAAGTTAGGTGAAAATTAATCTGGAAACATTTAAAAACTAAACAAAATGCTACCATATTAATTAGCGTATGCTTAGCAAAATGATTACAAAATGCGAGTGTCGGTGACGGAAAATAAACCTTTCCGGCGACGGAGATTGTTTCCATATCCACCGAAACGGAGTCGCTCGAATCTCCCATTAGCCGCACTTCTCTCTCTTTTACTTTCTCTCTCTAAAACTCCCTCTTTTTTCTCTCTCTAAACCTCTCTCTTTCTCTTTCTCTTTCTCTTCTCTTAACTTTGTTTTGAAGAAGCATTGGAATTAGGATCACTTGCTTATATACCAATCTTTCTCCCTCACCAAAAATATAGTTTTTGTATATATCTATTATATTATTATAACTCTTTTTTTTTTCTTCAAAATATAATTAATTAATTAATTACATGGTCCCATTTTATTTTATTTTTTATTTGTGTTTTGAGAGACGTCATTTTCGGTCACCGAGTTAATTCAGAACTTCACCGGGTCACCGACGATCTTTTTCTTTTTTTTTTTAACTCACGAGTGCTCCGTATAGTACCGACGCATAAACTAGAGTGGATGGTTAAAAATTAACCATGGTTAGAAACCGACAGTACTCGACTTAAATACCCCTTCCATGGTTTGCTGTCAATATCATCTGTCATTGAGAGTGGCTCATATTTGATACTATTATGCTTTTTTTAATTTCTTATTTTTCCTTTTTGACATAATTGAGATGAAAACATGTAACCACCATTTAAGGTGGCACAACAAAAGTATACACACTTATATTTTGTTTTCCAATCAAAAGCTCGATCATTTTGAATTTGCGTCGCATAGAATTTTTATTTGGAGAAGCGCTCCTTAATTCCTATCAAAAACTTTTTCATTCAGAATTCGAACCTGAGATATCTGATTAAGAAAGGAGCAGCTCCATCTATTGCATCATGTTCATTTGATGATAATAATATTGATGTTATTTATATAGTTATATTGAGATTATTTCTTATACAGTATTTAGTTTAGTATACTAAAATAATATAAATTGTATAACTCCTAAAAAAAACCACAACACAATAAAAAGGATGTGTAACTTTTTTAGGAATAATTATATTTTTAACTTTATTAATGCATGTATGAAAACCTCCTATAATACTAATGCAATGATTTTTCATATATTAGTTACTGAAAAATATACAATTGATGAATGCATTACTCTCTTTTTTCTTGCTAATGCACTCTACAAAACGAAATTTCCGTGTTTAATATTAAATGATTGATTTTAGTTTTAGAAATAGTTGTCTTTTACACGTACAAATAACTTTATTGTCAAAATCAATTATTATCTGACATGTATTCCGTAAATATTTTTTCATTAAAACAAATTAAGTAGTAATTGTATTTTATAACTTTAACTTGTGATTTTCTGGGGTACTTTTTTTGTCATAAATACCTTTACTTTTTGGTCAAAATCAATTAAATATTGAAGGATTTTTGGGGTCCTTTGGTTCGAGAGTGACAATTTTGGAATAAAATATAAAATTATTTTATTTCACACTTTATTATATTAACTTTCGAATTATTTGTGCCACAAATCAACAATTTTGATATTACCAACAAGGATTGTGGTGGAGTGGTAAGTACTCCTTCATCCTTAACCAAGAGGTCTCGCGTTCAAACCCCCTTAGGTACGGAGTCGCATTTGTTAGGGAGCGCTTTACCCCCAATGTGGGACTTCCCGGCGCGAATCCAAATTTAGTCGGGTTCCAATGTGGGTGCCGAACATCAGGTGGAAAATTTAAAAAAAAATGATATTAATTTAACATCGCTTAATGTGGATACCAATTCTTCAGATTTTTTATCTTAGGTTAAAATACTAATGATAAACATGCATTTCATTAAAGGTAAAATAAAAATTACAAAATTAAATTATATTTTATTATAGAAAGATAATATTTTGTTTTTGAAATAGATTAAAAAGAAAAATGTGTTACATAAATTAAAATGAAAGAATCGAGCATCCAACTTCACCACTGCTGCATGCTCTCTCCTTCTTCGGCACTTCCCAGCCTCCTAATATGGAAGAAGTTCAAAAGGTAATTTTTAGCATGTCGGCGCGCACTAACCCAAAAAAAGCCATTTTTCTTTGTTTGAAAGGAGAGAAAAAAAAGAGTGCGGGATAGGCTAATCACCAGACTGCTCTGGAATAGGCTAATCGATGGAGACAAGAACGAGTATCATATTATAATTTAGATAATATTAGTATAATTTGTTCACCGTCTAAATGAACTTATAAGTTCAAATTACTGATTTGGTACATATTGTAGTATTAAAATCTGAATTTAACTTTTTGAAACTTTTTTTTTTTATAATTTTGGCTCTTAAGATTGTGCTCAAGTCAATAAAATTGTTGAGGACTTTAAAATTTCAAATTTCAACAAAATTAAAAAATATTTTGTTCTATTTATTCGAGTCTTGATGGATATAATTATTCAAAACATATTTTTTTTAGCATTAATCTTTTATATTATGTTATATTATATATTCTCTATAATATATTTTTTTTATAATAATCAAAATATATATATAATTACAAATAATGTTATGATATAGAGTTTAAAGGTACTATTGAGACTTTCAAATTTCAACTCTTATGTAATTAGTTGTAACTTGTACGAGTAATGTTAAAATTTAAATATTGTTGGTCATTATTGTCTATTAATTGTTCACAATATGAATTTATTATTGTAAATTAAAGGTCACCTTCACTCTTATAATATTATTATTTTTTACTCCTATAATATTTCACAATCAATTTTTTCTCTTTCTTCTTGGGCATAATTGTAATTTTATCTCAAAAGACCATTTTTTATTTATAATTAATAATGATGAAAGGATTTCGGGGAGATATAAATTTAGAATTATATTTTAATTTTATTTTTAAATTTGTACTCACTAAAATTCTTCTAAACTTCTCACTTTCAAAATATTCATGGTAAAGTTTAATTACTTTTCTACAACTTTTTGAATATTTTATATTCTTGTCCGGTCTTTGTCTAATTCCAAAAAATTTAAAATAGATTTAGACTTCAATAAGTTTTCCTCAATAAAAGCGGGAATTCTGCCTAGCAATAGGTGTCAGGTGAAGAGACAAATACGTCCCATTATTTTACAATGACAACTTTACCTAGCAAGTCATGATAGGATCCATTTGGCCATAGATTTTTCAAGTAAAATTTGGGAGAAAAATTGGCAAATAGTTTTTGTCCATATAATTTGTTATTATTTGGCAAATATTTTTGACAAATAACTCAAATTTTCAAATACTAGAAAAAACTAGTATTTGGGCCAAATCTCATTATTTGGAAATTTTCAAAAATTTAAATTCTACACCAAACTCTTATCTTTTACAAAAACACCCTTTATAGTATATGTTTGTGTTATATTACATATTTTCTTACGTGAACACCAAATCAGTGATGAAATATTCACTGAATATAAAAGTGATGATATGGTTATTGATGAAAATGAACAGCAATCGGCTTAGGATAATAAATTCATGTGATTCGTCTACTTCACGATGTATGGAATGATGCTTGTTGCACTCAATCCAAACTACCACATTGCTCCAATGTCATGGACACTACTTGTTATTTATTGCAATGAAGATCCAATTGACTTGTTGCGGAAGTCATTAATCTTGTTACGTCGACGTTTATATCTTGCTATGTAATACAAACCTATGGTTAATTTTGATAGTTTTTAAAACTTATGGGTATAAATCATATTTATTAAAAAAGTGAAATATATTTCCCAAATATTATAGTCAAACACATGATGAAATTTCACCCAAATAATATTTGCCAATTTTTTTTGGAAATCTATGCCCATATGCTACCAATGGTATGCAAAATATGTTAGATTCGGGTTCTAGCGTATAATTTTGAATAAAAGTAATTAAAAGGTGAAGAAAGTTATTTCCTTTTATCCTTAAAATAATTGTTAAAATAGGGGTCAAGAGCTCTTTTATTTTTAATGTTAAAATTGAAGTTTGAAATAATATATTGAAAAGGGTTAAAAATACTCTTCAATTATGTAAAATTGAACAAAACTATTACAATCATCAATAGTTTGATTCGTTAAAAAATATATGTATTATTATTTAATAAGTCAAAAATGTCCTTTTTAAAATAAATATTTTTTTATACACGTTCTTTTTCTAATATTCTTTTTAATTAGAGAATATCTATCATATTCCAATACAAAAAAAAAAGACTAAGAAATATAATTATTTTCCATTTTATTGGAGTTTTTTTATCGTTACCGAAATGAAATATATTATGTGGTTATTATGTTCTTATAAATATGACCTATATTATCGATTAAAAAAGTATATGTAATTATTTTATTTTAATTGATAAAATAAGATTAAGAAGAAAAACAATAATTATTTACTATTTAATTTTTAGTTAAACTATTTTTTTTATATAAACAAATAGGATTCTTTAAAATTATTATTTTTTATCAGGAATAAAATATATTTAAAAAATAACGATAAAATTATTTTTAAAAGGTTATTGTTGACCGGTTAAATAATAATATGAGAAATTTTAAACTAAATTATTAATGATGACGACATTTTTAGACCAAACTGTTAAGTGGGAACATATTTATTCAATTTCGCATAATTGAAGAATATTTTTTTTTACCTTTTTCCGAAAATTGTATAGGAATAAAAAAAACAATTACGAATTGTAACAACAGATACAAAGAAAACATGTAGATTATGCTGTGCCATAGAGTATGGGATTAGAAAAATCAAAAACTAATAATAATAATAATAATAATAAACACTTCAAATCAATATATAAATCATATTAAAACCAATTTATACTTCATCATAATCCAACCATTTGTTTTAAAAAGGATGGAAAGCAAACATAACGGAGTAGAATTCTAATTTTTTTTACTTGCTCAACCAATCTAAATTCAAACTATTAAAGAGAAAGTGTTCTCTAAGAAATATTAATAATACGAACTAAAGCCTATTTGAATCGATTTATTTTAAGTAATTTTGGATTAAAAGAGCTTATGCATAGATAAAAAATAAATTAAAACTATAAAGTTAAAATTTCTATCTTATATATTTTAATTTATAAATAAAAAAAATATAAATCCATTCAAATAGATTGTTACACGGGCATGTAGTGTTTTTTTTTAAAAAAAATTAAGGAAAAGGGAAAAGTGGCTCCACATCCAGGTTGGACTGTGGGCGGTATTGATTGCTTCAGCTAAATCACATTTCTTCAACGCGTATTTTACGCTCTCTTTTCCCCTTAATTACCTCTCATAGAGAATCTGTTTCCTTTGCCATACATTTTCAAACAAAAAATAATTATATTCAACTGAATCGAAATCTCTAATGAATAATGAAGGATAACAACAGATAATATACAAATGCTAAATAATAACAATAAATATAGAAAATCATCTTGAATTCTCACTATTATTTCACACTGAGCAAAATTATCTGCAATTTCTTTTATTTTGATGTAAATATATAAATTAATTGATCATTGGCATGCTACATTGAGAATTTAAGATCATGAGGTATAACGAGAGACATTAGCAAAAAAAAAAAAAAATTACTTTAGGCTTCAAAATTTTAAGTCAAAAAAGTTAATATTGTCATGATTTATTAGGTTACAAAATCAACTAAATTGGTTTGATTTTGATCAAAATCCAATCCAAATCGAACCGCGAACACTCCTATCCCTCTACGGTGAAAGGTCGAAAAAAATTGACAATATTGTCACCATTTTTTAGGTTACAAACAATAATAATATATTTAATATAATTTTATAGTAATTGAGTTTGAAGAGGGTAGTGTGTACGCATAGCTTACTCCTAATTTGAATGGTAGTAACGTTGTTTCGATAGATCCTCGGCTCAAGAAGAAGCATAGAAAAACAACTCGGGAAAGAAATACAAAAGTAAGGAAGCCACAATAAAGTACTAAAAATAGCAAGACAACATTATGATAAAAAGTAGTAACTACAATAAAATAATACTATAATCAAAGTAGAAGAAGCAATAAATAGTAACAGAAATCGAAAATCAAGAAAGTACTACGATTGTCTATTAGCTCTTTGCCCTAATTTATGTCCAACCATAGGCTTCTATTTAAGAATTAAGATCATGTCTTTCATAAGCTAAAATTGCACTATTTCCTATTTTCAAAATTTTCACTAAAGAGATTCAAATATATATATAAAAAAATATAGGAAAAATCCTTTTGGCCAGAATGGTATTTTACCTATGTTATTTTACATTTTAAAACATTTTTATCCTTTTAACTTTAATACCTTTTAATTAAAAAATGGAAAAAAGATCAGTTTATTTTAAAATAAAAAAAAATTATAGATTTTTTAAATTTCTGGCCAAATTTTCTGATCATTTAGCATTATCCAAAAAACAATACATGAAATAGTCAAGAAAGTTATTTAATTGTGTATATATGATTTAACCTTTCAAAAAAAAAGTTCAAAATAAACCCTCTTCCGGTACCCTAGCTCTGCCCTGCACCTCTGGCTTTAAGTTGTGTGAATTCTTTTGAAATTTACCCAAATAATATTTGTTAAAAATATGTGAAAATCTATGACCAAACTCTAACTTAGAATTGGATAATTGTACATTTCAGCCTTAAAGTTTGCTAAACTATCAGCAGTGTTATTAGCTTTTCTATAATAAAGTTACACTATAATATACTGAGTTTTTATTATTTGCCTCATCAGTCTGATTTCATCTTCAACTTCCCAAGATATATAGTTTATTAAGATAACTCCTTAACCTTAAATTTTCCATGATAAACATAATAAAGTTATTGCACAAAAATTGATCTTTAGTGACAATTAATTAATTATAATAGTTTAATTGTTACTAAATATATATTTTTAGCAATAATTAACCCTCATTGTAAATGTCCTTAAAGTTTATAACAACAATTGCCTAATTAATACACAGTTAAAGGCTTTAGCACTTATATATATATATATATATATATATATACACGTTGCTGCTAAAAAATAATTGTTATTATAGTGAGCATAGACATAAGAATTCGAATAGAAATATTGCATTAACCTAATCAAATGTTCCAAGGACATAATTAATAATCAATCATCTAATATTGATGTAAATATCCCTTTCCCCGTTTTTTCTTATTAGACCGGTCACTTTTGGATCAATTTTTGTTGGATTATTTCATTTACTTGATAAATAAAAGGTCCCCGAATCCATAAAATTGCTTTAAAAAACTAGAAAATAATATCTTAATCAATAAACTATTCAATTAGATAAATAGCCTTTTATAACATGTTAATTAAGTTCCTTATGCTGGTGAGTCAACATTGATTAACCATAACTATTGGCAATCAGTTATTGACTCCTGCTATATATTGAAAAAAATATTACTATTTCTTAACTAAAAAAATTATATGCTTGACCAAAATCCCAACATATATATATATATATATTTGATTCATATGGTCTAAACAATTTTAATCAAGTTAGTTAAGAAAAAAAAGGATAAAATATGATATTAATTACATAAATCTTTGACCGTTTATTGTTTACCACAAATATAGTTCAGAAATCAGACGAAAATAATTTTCGGAAACAAAAAATAATTAGATGAAAATGTTTTCCAAAAACTAACACGAATAATCTCAAAAATATTTCTCGAAAAAACAATTAAATGCACAAAAGTTTTTCAAACTTATTTTGTGAAAAAATATTTTTTCAAAATTTAAATGAACCAAATTCTGATGTCAACTCGTTCGAGTTGGTAAATTCCTCAAAAATTGACAAATATTCCCTATTATTATAATTTATCTGATTTAATTTAATTCAACATAATAAATATATATATATATATATATATATATATATATATATATATATATAAAA
>JAJOOF010006080.1:0-25077 GCA_029582545.1 Solanum lignicaule
TGCCGCATAAAGACCAGCCTACGCCTTACCCCACTCACTCTCTCGAGCTGAGTGTTAGGATATGGGACTAAGGTTCACCCTCTCGGGCTGAACCTCATGTCGACCCACTCCTTAGGCCATCAGTCTAGTGGTCTTGGTTTCGCGACCTCCCTCTCGGGCAAGCCGAAAACACATAGGTGGCTTTGTATTTGAAACTACAAACCCTTTAGATTAAACCACAACCACTAGGTGAAATCACCATTAAACTACATCTAACCTATCAGCAAGCAAGACCCAACAATAATATCAACACATATTTACTGAATCACACCCCAAGAATGGGGGTTTTTAGCCACACACCAAGAAATAAGAAATTATACCTAAAATGATAGAGAAATCAAATGGGTATAAGAAATTAAACCTTGATTTAAGAAAAGGAAGAAGAATAGAGAAGACCCACTTCTAATTTGGGGAAAATGAACTCCTTTCTTCAAGTCTCCCACAAAACCCTCTCTAAACTTGAGAGAAAATATGAAAGCTAAAGTGAAAATTACAATAATGTTTTTTTACTCTAATGTTCCACAAAAAAACTAGTAAATAGTTTACTATTTATAGACTTCAGAAAATAGTGTTGGCGGATCGCTCGGTGAGGTTAGTCGCGAACGCCGAATGACTCGGTGATTCGCCCTTCTTCTAGTTCATCACCATTTGTGCTTTGCCTTCAGCATCTATGCGTTCTGGATCATTGGGCGGTATACTTCTACTTCACAGAACTGATTGGTGAAACGCCGACTGCTCCTTTCATCGCCTTTTTGATCCTTCTCCTTTAGGGCTTCGCGTACTAGAACAAAGGGCGGAGTGTGTCCCTTCGGCGAATCGCCAAGCATGCTTGGCGATGCTCAGGTTTCAGCTTCTTCGTTCTTTTCAGCCTTTCTTGTTCCTTTTTGCGCCTAAGTGTCCATGCTTCCACTAAAACATCAAATACCTAAAACGTAAGTGTTTTCATCAGATATTTAGACTAAATAAGCATTTGAGGACACTATTTCTATTAAAATAAAGCCCTAAATGAGTCCAATTTGTGGACTCATCAAACCGACGAACCAAATCAAACCGGAAAAAAAAACCTATTTGTGGTTTGGTTTGGTTGGTTTGGTGGTTGAAAAAAAAACCGACCACTCTTGGTTTGGTTTGGTATTAAAAGAAAAAAAGTCAAACCGAACCCAAACCAAACCGGCATAATATATATAATTTTATTTTACTTATCGATAAAAAAATATTATTTATAATCTACTTTGTTAATATATTTTTGAGAAAATTGTATGAATTAACAAACTATTAATTCAAATTAAATGTTATAGTCATAGTTTATTTTAATTGTAATTCGCAGCAAACATCCCCTTTTTAGCAAACATCCCCTTTTTTTGCCATCTGATTCGATATACAATTCGCCATTTTCGGAATACAATTAGCCATTTTATATATTTCGGTATAAAATGTATAAAATGCGTTTTTATTTGTATAAAGTGAGAGAAAAGTGTATATAAATACAAATACATATATTTTATTCCTATACACTTATAATCATACAAATACAGATCTTATTATACAAAATACAATGTATAAATGAATTTATACAAAACTGAACAATTTGTATAAAATTGGATGTTTGTAGCGAATTATACAAATCAAAAGCTCCATAGCAAACATAAAATTTTCTATGAAGCGCAATTATGCAAACTATAGCTATAAACATATAAATATGATTTTTATGTTTGTTATATGTGAAAGTTGCTCTGTTTTAGTTAGTTTATAGTTTTCAATGATTATATATTTTATTTCAAATTTGGGCTTGGAAAATTTTGTAAATATATATATATATATATATATATATATATATGAATGATTTTATTTTATTTATAGATAAAAAATATTTTTTATAATCTACTTTGTTAATATATTTTTAGTTAGTTTATAATTTTCAATGTTTATATATTTTCTTTCAAATTTGGGCTTGTAAAATTTGTAAATATTTTATTTTGTATTTAGATCCGAAGTTACAATTATATTGTTATAGTTTTTCAAATTCAAAGTTAACAATTTACTTTGTAAATATTTTGTTTTGTATTCAGTTTGCATGTAGCCTTTAATCTTATTAATTTAACATAATGAGCGTTGATATTTCAAACAAAAAAATTGTACTCATGTGAATTTTACCATCTTTTCAAAAATTTCTATTCATTTAAAAAAATTTAAGTTTAGTTTATCACACATGTAAGTGAAAATATATTTGATCTCTTTCTCAAACACTGTATAGTAGTAAAAAATCGAAAAAAATCAAAAAATTGAAAAAACCAAAAGAACCAACTAAAGTCGAAACCAAAAAAACCGACTTTATATGGTTTGATTTGGTTTTTAGATTTAATAAACCGACATATTGGTTTAGGTTTTTTAATGAAAAACCAAACCAAACCGACCTACGTACACCCCTAGTGGTGATTATGATTTCTGTTTAACCATGACCCAAGTTATAAAAGGAAAGAGGTTAAGCCAGGACAGGTTCTAAAAGGAGTGGTTAAGGTCCCTTTGTCTTTTTAATCATGATTTGGGGAAATCAATTCGGAGCTTATGTATGTAAGCCTCACAACCTAGTCTAGACCATAAGTGTTTGGTGATGGGGCATTCAAGAAAATGTGGGGAATGATTTTCGCAAGGCCACAAATACTACAACAGGGATCATTACTAATGCCTATTTTTTGAAGGTATCTAGATGTGGGTAGCCTATTGTGGTAGCTAAGACAAATAAATAACTTGATCTTATTGGGGCTATTTGATTTCCAGATCCTATTGAAGTTAGTGTCAAGGCAGAGGGCCTTAGATTGTTATTTCTAAGGTGTTTGTATGCAGAGCTACTGGAGAAGGTATTATTATTCGTTAGAGACCAAACCAATATATCCTTGTGCTTATGGCACTGGAATATAAGAAGATTTAATTTTTGTCTCCATATCAGGTGGTAAATCGAAGTATAGGTTATTGAGGGACCATGAACCTTGGTGGAAGATATCTTTTATTTTAAGGTTGAGGTCTGCTTTGTTAAGGGGACCCATCATTCTACTTCTAATGGTTGAGTTGTCTGGTAACCAGTTATCCTCCCAAAAGTTAATAGACTTACCATCCCCTAATTCCCATATACTGCATTGAAGGTAATTTCTCCAACCCATACTGATGTTTTTCCATGTGCTACTAGTGGGTGAGAGGTGATTTTCTATGGAAAAGAGGTCCGAGTTTCTGCTGTACTTTTTTGTTAGCATTGATGCCCATAGTGATGAGGGGTTTTTATAAAGTCGCCAGGCTAGTTTTGTCAACATGAAATTGTTTTGAACACGACTTTTATGGATACCTAGGCCATTATAAAGTCGCCAGGCTAGTTTTGTCAACATGACATTGTTTTGAACATGACTCTTATGGATACCTAGGCCGCCATCATTCTTTTCTGAAGTGATATTGTCCCAATTTATCATGTGCAACTTATTTTTCTCGTTGGTTGATCCCTAAATGAAGTTAGTGCTCTATCGAGCTGATTGGTGATGTTTGGAGGGAGTTTGATATATTGCATGACATGGTTGGCCATATGGCTAAGTGTGGATTTCACAAGAGTAGTTCTTCCGGCCATATTTAGGAATCTTACTTTCCAGCCTGAAAGCTTTGCCTGAAGGTTATCAATGATTAATTGAAAGTCCCTTTTTGTGGGTCTCTTTGGGAAGATAGGGAAACCCAGGTATTTACCAAAGGATTTGCAGTGCTGGATTTTCACTATTAGAGAGATATTGCTAATGATACCATTATTACAGTTCTTGGAGAAGAATTTTTTTGACTTTTGGTTATTGATGTTCTGGCCTAACCAATTGCAGAAAGTGTCCATTATGTCAACAATAGTTTTGCTATTGTCTAAGTTCGCTTTTGACATAAGAATAAGGTCGTCCGCGAAAAAGAGGTGGGATATTTCGGGCCCATACTTGCTAACTTTTATGGGGTTCCAAAGATTCTGGACACAACAAGGTCAATTTGATGGGAGAGGACTCCATACAAAGGATAAAGATATAGGGGGATAGAGGGCCACCTTGTCGAAGGCCTCTAGATTGCTTAAAAAACTTTGTTCTAGTGCAATTTATGAGGATAACCACTTTACTAGTACAAATACATGACATGATAAGGCTGATAAACTTCCTAGGGAGGTTGAAAAACCTAAGCGTATGGTAAATCAAAGACCATTCTAAACTATCGAACGCTTTTACTAGGTCAATTTTTCTAAGAAACTGCCCTGTTTGCCCTTCATTTTCCCAAAGTGGGTAAAAATTTCCTGAATAATTATAGCATTATCACGTGCTTGCTTGTTTTTAAGGAAGCTAGTTTGGAAATGGCCTATCAGGTTATTCATGAGGGATCTGAGTCTTCTGCAATAACTTTAGTAATAAATTCATAGGAAGTATTGCAAAGACTAGTGGGCCTGAAGTTTTTGAGAAAGGAGGCATTTTTACATTTGGGGATTAAACAAATGTGGGTTTTGTTAGTAAGTTCACAAATTGTGACTCTTTTGAAAGTTTCCTGGCAATAATGGCTGACTGATGGACCCACGGTGTTCCAGTATTTTTGGTAAAAGAAAGGGTGAAGCCCCTCTAGCCCAGGAGCTTTATCAGGTGAAAAAAAGAAGACAATGTCTTTAATGTACTCATCTGAGGGGGAAGTTTCCAAAAAGGGTTGTTCTTCAACCTTAATAGAGGCGGGGCCTACGTCGAGATTAAGATTGAGAGACTTAAAGTGATCCGGTTTGAAAAGGTTGTTGTAGAAGTCGTAAGTGTGATTTAAGATGTCCTAGTTACTTAGAGCCCAAGAGACATTATCTAGTAGAAGGTAGTGGATATTATTTTTCCTGCGTCAATTGAGGGTGCTTATGTGGAAAAATCTGGTGTTACCATCCCAAATTGTTACATGTTAATTCTAGATTTAAGCTTCCAAACATCCTCCCTTTTGAGGATACATTTTTGATGAGCTCATGTTCAAGGTTTCGGAGGAAGGAGTTGTTTGGATAGTTAGGAGCATTATGGATTCCAGTGAGTCGCCTTAGAATAACCTTCTTCTTATGAAAGATGTTGCCGAAGGTTTCCTTATTCCAAATAGATATTTTCTTCAAAAAAAAAAATAGAGTCGGTGAGATTGTGAGAAAGCTCTAGGAGTTCTCAATTAGGTCATAGAGATCTGGATGAGAGGCCAACATTGTTTCGAAGCAGAATATACGCTTTTTGATGGGATTATTGCTCTTAAAAAGGGAAAGCATAATGGGACAATGGTCGGAGTCTGTACTAGGAAGATGGAGGACTTGGGCATTTGGAAAAGACTAGGCACTCCTTATTAGCAAAAACTCTATCTATCCTTTCAAAGATAAGGGCATTTTTGCTTTTAAACCTATTATTCACCCAAGTATAATGACTACCCTTGAACCCCAAGTCAATGAATTCACAAGCATTAGTTATATCCTAAAAGTCTTTACTGCGAGAGTTGCTTAAAGGGTTGCCCCTTTTTTTGTCTGCATTTTTAAGAGTTCATTAAAGTCACCACCTATTAACCAATTTCCAGAGTAGTTATTTTTAATGGTACGAAGGTTATCCCAAAGAATGTTACGCGTGTGTCTAAGAGTGTTTGCATAAATACAACTAAAGAGCCATGTTTCGTTGGAGGCACTTACCTTAATCATAGCGTGTATTTCTTGCCAGTTGTTGCAATATCATCTAGATCAAGAATGGTATCATCCCATAGAATTACTATCCTACCTGAGTTACCAATCGCTGATACTTCGGTCATATGGTTAAACGAGAAGTCGTCCAGCACTGTTTGGTGGTTTTGCATCTTGGTTTCTAGAAGGGCCACTAAAGGTGGCCTATGCCAGTTTAGTAGTGAACTGAAGTTTCTCCTAAAATACGCCCCATTTTCCCCCCTACAGTTCTATATTTTCATCGATATGTTCATGTTTGGGGGGTTTATCATTGGATTGTTTGGAGGTGCATTAGTGCTTGTCCTCATTGTTGGGTTTATCACTAGCACATAATTCCGTATCTCTGGGTTGAAAGGATTCCTTATATCTATCGAGCTTTTTGAGAGATTCTGAGGATAAAGATGGATGTATATTTTTTCGGATCTCTCTCGGAAGATCATGACTCGTATATTCTTTAATACTCTGATTTATGTTCGAGTTTCTCTCATTATTTCTAGTGTTTCTTCTATTTCCCGAGTATTTGTACGAATTAGAGTTAAGGGGACTAAGTTCATAGTAGGGGATACCAGAGAGGTGGAGGCTGTGTTGAATGTCGTTTAAGCTGTTTTGCTGCCTATCGACCCCTTTGGGGTCGAGATTAGGATAAAGGGTGGAGCTCCTTAGGCTAACCCAAACACTGTTAGTGGTGATAAAGCGGGTCCATGTCCTGAAGGTTCTGGAGGGTTATGAAGTTATTGGTGTTGACAACTTTCATTAGGGATGGGGGGTTCTGCACGGGTAGTGGGATAGGGGTTTCCCAAATAGGGGTGTGGAAGAAGGGCAATGGAGGAGTTGGAAAGTTCATTAGAGCCTGGAGAACATTCGATATCCACAGTTGTTGGTTGTGTGTTTCCATCGCCATTCTCGTCCCCTCCGTAACCACATGGGGTAGGAGTGATGGATTTTGGATTAGGACTATCACCTCTTTGTTTTCCAGAAGGAAGCTGAAGGATATTGTGTGCCCCTGGAGGATCGATTCCATCCAAGAAGAGGGCATTGTTGCCAGGCTTGAAGCTATGAAGTAAATGGGAATCACTCCTGGAAGGTGATCATTGTAAAGGAAGAGAGTGATGGGGGTGTTTTGGTTCATGTTTAGAGTTGGGTTCGACGTCAGGTTTGGTATGAGAGTGGGGAATCTTGTCCTTCTTTGGGCTTGAGATAGGGGAGATCTTGTCACGACCCAACCCACCGGGCCGTGCGGGCACCCACTCTAACACCTAAGTAGGAGAACCCTCATAACCCAATACTAAAACATGTGGAAAATTTAAAGAAAACCGAGATAAGTATAATAATATGATTTTATAAATAATATTCTTGGACACACTTTTTGGTTAAAACTTGTAAAAATAATTTAACAACTCCTATGGATCTAGTCTAACATAGAAGAACAACCCACATAAGTACAACATATATGAGCCAGTCCCATAATATAATCGCCTTCATAAATAGAACATATACACTATCATCAACATGAAGAACAACATCGCATTTCACATTCCTCAAGCTACACAATTATGCAAATCATTGGTCTTCTCATGGAACCCAAACCCAAACAATTAGCATATCGGAACGTGGTACCCGATCCAATAATTATACCGGGACGTGGCAACTGATCCAAATTAGTTTTGCTGGAACGTGGCAACTGATCCAAGTTAGTTATGCCGGAATGTGGCAACCATTCCAAGTTAGTTATGCCGAACATGGAAGCCGATCCATTCAACAAACCATAATCACAATCACAAGTATATCCTCATAATCATATTAAAACATTCATGATTCATGGCGTTCTCCATTTTTATATCCTTATTTATAACAAGTGTGATCAACAATGCAACATTCGTATACCTACACGTATCACAATGAAGCAAGAACAACATATTCATCACTAAATCATAGAATCACCACCCTTACAATGGATTATTCATCAACACACATCATGCAAACCTCAATTCGACCATACTCAACCCTAATTCATCGTCTAAAGCTTTTTTCTAGGGTTTAAATCATAAATCATTCGGTGCATGAAGGCCTACGCATAAATCCTACCTTCGATTCACATATATTATGCAGTGAGCACACATTTAAACTACTCAATTCATAAAACCTAGCCTACTTGGGCGTCAAGTAGCTGCACGGAGTTATGGACTTCGATTCCTGTTTACCGGGCTTCGTGACGGTATTTTTGGCCAAGAATCCGTAAAATATCACCATCTTCACGCTAGAAATCTCCCTCTCCCTTCTTCTCAAGCTTGCAACAGCTTTTTGGGGGTTTCTAAGGTGTTTTACGACTTATTTAGGTATTTTAGCAAGAAGGAGAAAATAGAATTTCACGTAATTTACGTTTTGCCTCACCTATCCCGCCTTGGCGCCAGCTTACCCCTCCCTGGCGCCGTCTCCCTAGCGGCATCTGGCCCGCTATGGCGGGACAATGGCCCAGATTTTCCCAGATTTTTGTTTCTCCTAAATAACAACGGTTCGGATGGTTACAATAGATACCAATTTACCCCTCGTTCATCCCCGAACGACTAGTACATTGGACATCGCATGCCCTATTTCAATTATTTCTAATTTAAAGAATTGGTCCATTACGGGAATACGACGAGTGGTGCTCTTCACTTAATTGACACGTGAAAAGGTACGATATTCAAGGACTAGCAGAACTTGAGAAAACCCACAACGTTCGAACGCTTTTAATGTCACACAGGCTGGCCCGCCAAGGCGGCATCCCTCCCGCTGAGGCGGGGCTGCTGTGGCGAGGATATCTCCCACCGTGGTGGGAGATCGGAAATAGTAAAAGGAGGAATGGGAATTGGCCTCTTCATTCTCCCTCTTTCAAACTCACAGCCACCCCAAAATTCCCTCGACTCGATCATTCCAAACGTCATTTCTAAGGTAATTCTCGTATTCCTTACACTCTTTACTTCATTACTTAACTAATAATGATTGCATAAAGGTCGCTCTAGAGGCCTTCATCCCGCTGTGGTGGCCTCTATAATCCCACCCTGGTGGGAGTTTGGCCGCTGTGGCGGGATATGCCAAACCAGTGGCCTGTATCCCTTAACTCAGAATTTTTTTTCTTCTCATTCAACCCTTGCACTATCTATTTCCATTGTGTTTTAACCTATATTTGTCATCACTTGCAGACTTATCTAATGGAAGGTCTTGATGTTTGACGTAATCAAAGACACAACTTCCAATTCAAGTGTCAACGATCGCGTGTAGAAATATAACTCAAACGAATGGGTTGGGGTCGAGTCCCAAAGGAGCGGTTAGTAATTGAGAGTTTAATAGAAAAGTAAAATTATGTTCTAATCAATCATAGCTATAAATATTAAAGAGTAAAAGCATACTAAATCAAAAAGTGACATGAATGTCAATTATCAATAGGGGGTTTTGTATTCAACTAAAAGACAAAAATAGCAAAAATATAGAGATGCAAGATAGGGAGACGGGATTCTTGGGATGTGATAGGAATATGGGATAAAATAAACTACTGGGTAAATGCTATTGATAGTAAATCGCTGAACATTTGTAACTAGGCTAGACTTTAGTGGGGGTAAATTTTCTCTCGAACAACTTACCCTGAATCAACTCATTTCTCTCGAACACCAAGTTGCAGCATTTAAGCACAACCTCCTCCTTAGCCCATTCACTCTCTCGAGCTGAATGTGTGGGAGAAAGTCTAGGATTCACTCTCTCGAGCTGAATCCACGACGACCCAATAACCACTGACTATCGATTTAGTAGTCTTAGTTTTAAAACCTCTCTCTCGATAAAGCCAAAAACACTAAGATGAAATCTTATTTGCAACTACAATCCCATTAAGTTCAAACACAGGTATCACAAGTAAACAGCAAATAGACTAACAATAAGCAATACCCAACAGTAAATTTAACCCATATTCACAAAATCACACCCTAAGAATTGGGATTTTAGCTAGACATGAAAAAGAGATAGAAATCAATACCAACAAGTGTTTCCATCTAGTGAGTACGATAGAAAATGTATTTGAACACATCGAAGATGAAGATTCTTGGATACCCACCTCTAATTTCTTGGAGTTGAAAACCTTCAAAACCTTCAAGCTCAAGAACAATGTCTCCCAAAAACTCTAAGAACTCAAAAATGAAAATATTCTAAGTCTCAGTAATAATTCTCTACAACTTTATTTTAGATAGATAATAAACTAACAATTTAAACTAGTATTTATAGTGTTCGCAAATTTGTGCTGCGAAGGACTACTCGGCGCAGTTAGTCGGGATCGCCGATACACTCGGCGATCCACCCTTTGGTCTGGTTCATTGTCTTTCAGCTTTTGCCTTCAGCATCTTCACATTTTGAATCATTGGGCGATATGGTGTTGCTTCGCAGAACTGTACGGTGAAGCATCGACTGCTCCCTTTCATCGCCAACTTGATATTTTCATTTAGGGCTCAGCACACTGGAACTTTTGGCGAGGTTACAGACATTCGGCGACTCGCCTAATGCATTAGGCGATCCCCAGGCCTTCATTTCTTCGTTCTTTTAGCCACCCTGTCCCTTTTTGCTCCATAGTGTTCATGCTTTGTCTCTAACTCCAAATATCTGAAACTCAAGGATTTACATCAGTTATTGAGACAAAATATGCATTTGAGGACACTAAATCTACCAAAATAAAGCCCTAAATGAGTCCAAATTATGGACGCATCAACACCCCAACTTAAACTTTTGCTTGTCCTTAAGTAAAACTCAAGTTCGGCAATTCAAAAAGGATGTCTCAAACAGTACTACACAATACTCAATCATGAATGTACACACAAGGCTCAACTTACTCATGCAAGGATCAATTGTATGCTCAAAGACTCAAGTTGTGACACACCATTATCAAAGATTCTCAAGTTCACTATACTTGCTTCAAATGCAAGTTCAAGCTCAACAAAGGTATTCACATGCCCTCACACAAAAGAATGATTCCATTTTCACACAATGGTTTAATCATTTAAAGTTTCGGAATCAAATGCAATGCTCAGACTCACAGAGATGAACATAATGCATGCTTTCACCCATAGGTTTGCCCGTATTTTCCAATCAACATTTGCTTCAGCTCATTCAAGATCAAAAAGGTCTTTTCAAGGCTTGTAATAGGGCTGAGTGCAAAGGTATGGTCATTTAGGCTCAGTGACTTTTATCCTCATGAAATGTGGTGATCACAACACTTCCTTTCCTCTATTTTCATCATTTTCATTAGTGCTCATAAGTCATCCCGTTATTCAGTCTCCATGGATTGTTCGGAACCCCATTCCTTTTTGCATTTTCATAACTTTTATTCCATGACTCTTTCTTTTTCATTCTTTTCTTCTCTTTTTCTCTTCTTTTTTTTTGTATGGAGGGGTTCCATTTTTCTCAACACCATAGGTTAGAGCGGACTTTTCTAGCACTTCTTGACTTGCCTTCTCTTTTCACCATACACCCAACTTAGGCTTTTGGCCTAAGTTGGCTATTCAATCAGCCACGAATCAAGAGGATTATAGGTAGTGGATTAAGAAAGGTCATGTTTTCATCAAGTTTCTTCCAAAGAAGGGTAAGGCTCAAGGGGTGTTCAAAAGAAGTTCACACACTCAGAAGGTGCACCAAAAAAGTATATGTTAAATTGGCTCACACTCTTCGAAGTTTCCTTAGATCATATCAAGAGATAGCCTTGCTTAGTCGACCGGACCAACGGGGCAAATTTTAGGTGTTATCATGCATGGTTCACAGTAAGCTCATCACACAAGGCATTGGCACCAAATTCAAACAAGACTTCACACTTTCGCTAGTGTGCAACGTTCATCACAAGAGAATCAATTTGATACTTGGCTAGTCATAACGAGATGCAAAGAGTTCACATATTGTCTATGTGACTTCACTTGGTCTCATTGTAGCCCCACATTCATGTTCGTTCGATTGTAAGTACTATTTGAGTCATCGGTATTGATCAAAACCGAGAGTCAAATTTGCTAAAGAAAAGCCACATTCAAGTACATACAAGAGTGGGCAAATTTTTTTGGAAGGGTCAAAAATCATTTGCAATTAAAGCACAAAGAGCCACAAGCTCAAACACCCACAAAAAGTAGTGTAAAACACAATACATTAGCTCAAAACCCAATAACAAAACAAAAATCTCGAATAGCAAGCAAAGGTGGGCCTCACCCTACCACAAATAAAAATATTTGTTCTCAAATGCAAACAACATTATCCAAAATTTAAAATAAAGTAAGACAGAGAGGGAGGTAAAGAGGGGATCCTGTCTAAGCAATCGCTCTATCTGTCGGGGAATCAGTGCCCAGTATAGAGCTCGAGATCTAGGCATCAGTATCCAGAACTATCTCAAAAGCATTAACAGTTCCAGGCCCGCTAGGAGTGGCCACCTGCGAATCCGCCCAAAAGGCTTGCACAGCTGCATAGAACCCCTTGGCCCATGAACATTAGGGTTTCGTGGAATAGTTGAAATGGGCTTCCGACAATAAGATGCATAGGCTCCCCGGGCTTCCTTTCCCTTTCATTTATCCTCCTTCACACCAGATATGGGAGGTTTGGTAGCTTTTCCTTTGGATGTAGTTGCCTATACATTGGTGACGATTCTCTTTCCCTTTGTTCGGGGTGGCTTGTTTCCACCTGCAACCTTAGGTTTGGCCATGTCTGCAACTTCGAGACAAGGTTAGAAAAACATTCTATAGATGCACAAAAAATCAGTTGCAGGCAAACTTGCCGACGTCATTCGGCGATCAAGGGTTAGTTCGCTAAAAGCTATAGTGCAAAAGGATACAAGGGAGCAGACAAGGGCGAGAAAGAAGACTTTCGGCCAATCACTGAGTTCCTTCGACGACCTCAGGCTTCTCACCAAAAGTTACAAACTCTAACAACACCTTTAGCATGAAATTAAAGGCGAGATGGGGACATTAGGCGAACCGCCGAGTGGTTCGGCAAGTTTGACCCAGCTCGCCAAACGGCCCAACATGCCTATTTTCGACCCAACTTCTCGAATTCAATCATTCATCTCCTGAGAACAAAATCAAAGCATGCACAACTCTCATTAAGACTAGACCCATATCACTCAACAACATGCAAGCACAACCCCACAAAAAATTTAATCTATTTAAGAGCCGAATTTTGGGATTTCAGCAATCAACACCACGGGCTAGGAATTCAAATAAAAAAAATGATCAAACCAATTAATTTTAGCAGAGATGCCCAACACACTTCATCACAATAATATCATTGTGCTTGAGTACGAAATCGATAAAAATAGCTCAGGGTTCAGAAACCAACATTTAATGCTGACTAAATTGGGATTGAATCGCTAGGCAGCAATGTAATCCAAGTTCTGAGCACAAATTGAGAACTAACACACTCAGAGAATGCAAACATATAGGGAATAAAGTGCAGGTGTGAGGTTGGAAGAATGAAAATGCATAAAAGTGAAAGAGTTTGAGAATTTAAACATTTGGCTTCAAAAACCGTCCAGTTCTTGCCTATTCTGCGACATTAGTCGAGATCGCTGACCCATTCGGCGTCACGCCGATCAATCACTTACTTCGCCGAGTTTTACAGAACCCCCAGTCAATTTGGGAGTCCAAACGGAGGTAAGAATCGGAATCGCCGACCAGGTCGGTGACTTGCCATTAATTCGTGGGTCCATCGAGTTTTATAGACCCTCCCTCAAAGTTGTCTTTAGTCCAACGGCGGTTTGAGTCGGGGTCGCCGACCTCTTCGGCGATGCGCCAACTTGGACCGTTTTGATCGCCAATCTCCTTATTTTCTAACACTCCCACACTTCATCTTGCAAAACCAACACACCATTATTTTACAAACAAACAAAAAACAATAAAAAGGGTTTTGGGTTGCCTCCCAAACATCACCTTAGTTAACGTCGTGGCACGACGCAAGTCCACCTTCAAACCTCATTCTTGAGGTTAGCCATAGTATCACTAGGCAAACCCCCCTGCTGTCTCGGATTGAGATGAGATGATATATGACCCATTTGGGTCTCCAACTACTTGATCGACACTGAATGGGATGTGACGGTCTGGCTAAGGGTAGACACATCTTCCTTCATTTCTTTTAAAATGTTGCCTGACCCTTCAACTTTGTTGAGGATACGAGAGAGCATATCATCAGACCTACTACCTTTTGAATCCTTCGGTTTTTGGCGCTCATGGGGAGGCGCATACCTGTCCTTCTCCCCATCCTTTCAGTTAGGATTTCGGTCCCTCCATTGTCTGTCGCGATCCTTCCAACCATCCTCTCTAGCCCAACCTTGGTTACCACCCTGCCTAGGGTAGTTTGAAAGATAACCACCGCCGTAGTTGGCTAGAAAATTTACCTCCTCATTATACAAGGCTTCAAACTTTGTATCCTCAAGATTTGCACACCTGACCCCCACATCATTGACACCACGGGCACTATCCCCAATGACATTTTTAGATAAAATGTCAAATTGCATCATGATCTTGACCATGTTTTGGTCTCTCTCTCATGGTAGGGGAGACCTGGTCTTCACGGTGTACCACGCCCTATTTAAGGTAGTCATGCCATCTAAAAGTTGAGCAGCTATCACATAAGGTTGCTGCATCAAACCTCCCAGAGAGAGTTGGTCTGCAACACCCTTATTTACCGAATCCAGACTCCGGTAAAAAAACTACAACAGCACGTTATCAGGCAACCCATGGGTTGGGCATTGAAGCACCAACTTTTTGAACTGCAGCCAAGTGTCGTGTATAGGCTCCCCTTCTAGACGCTTAAATCTTTGAATGTTATCCCGAAGAGTCATCATTTCCGAATGAGGGAAAAATCGCAATTGAAATGCGGTTACCAACTCCTCCCAAGAAGTGATGGATTCACGTGGCAACTCAACCAGCCACTTGCATGCCTCTCCCATCAACGAGAACAGGAATAACCTCAACCGGACCGACTCTTGGGAGATGTTCTTGAAAGAGAATATTCCGCACACATCCACGAAGTTTCTAAGATGCTCATGAGGGTCCTCATGAGCCAAACGACTGAAAAAACCCCTTTAGTTGCAAGAGTTGCAACATGGTACTCGTGATGTCAAATACTGCATTCCCTTCTGCCGGAGGCAAGCGAATGGCACCAATACCACCCATGAGATGGGGATCATTAGCATGAGGCTCATGGACATCATTAAGGTTTCCGATGTTGTGTTGATGGCCTACTTGGCTGTCATTGCTGTCGTTTATGCTCATACTTCTTGTTTCCAACACAATCAAGCAAAACAAAACCAAAAATTAAGTAAGTAGAACTATAACTAAGAAGAACAAAAAGTCTACTAAACTAAAAATTCTCAACTAACACCACTACCCGGAAGCGGCACCATTTTGATGTTTGACGAAATCAAAGACAACTTCCAATTCAAGTGTCAACGATTGCGTATAGTAATATAACCCAACCGAATGGGTTGGGGTCGAGTCCCAAAGGAGCAGTTAGTAATTGAGAATTTAATAGAAAAGTAAAATTATGTTCTAATCAATCATAGCTATAAATATTAACGAGTAAAAGCATACTAAATCAAAAAGTGACACGAATGTCAATTATCAATGGGGGGTTTTGTATTCAACTAAAAGACAAAAATAGAGATGCGAGATAGGGAGACGGGATTCTTGGGATGTGATGGGAATATGGGATAAAATAACCTACCGGGTAAATGCTATTGATGGTAAATCACTGAACATTTGTAACTAGGTTAGACCTTAGTAGGGGTAAATTTTCTCTCGAACACCGAGTTGCAGTATTTAAGCACAGCCTCCACCTTAGCCCATTCACTCTCTCGAGCTGAATATGTGGGAGAAGGTCTAGGATTCACTCTCTCGAGCTGAACCCACGACGAGCCAACAACCATCGAGTATCGATTTAGTAGTCTTAGTTTTAAAACCTCTCTCTCGAGCAAGCCAAAAATACTAAGATGAATCGTATTTGCAACTACAATCCCATTAAGTTCAAACAGAACTACTAAACAAAATCACAAGTAAACAGCAAATAGACTAACAATAAGCAATACCCAACAGTAAATTTAACCCATATTCATAAACTCACACCCCAAGAATTGAGGTTTTAGCTAGACATGAAAAAGAGATAGAAATCAATACCAACAAGTGTTTCTATCAAGTGGGTACGGTAGAAAATGTCTTTAAACACGTCGATGATGAAGATTCTTGGATACCCACCTCCAATTTCTTGGAGTTGAAAACCTTCAAGCTCAAGAACAATGTCTCCCAAAAACTCTAAGAACTCAAAACTGAAAATATTCTAAGTCTCAGTAATAATTCTCTACAACTTTATTTTAGATAGATAATAAACTAACAATTTAAACTAGAATTTATAGTGTTCGAAAATTTGTGCTACGAAGGACTACTCGGCGCAGTTAATTGGGATCGCTGATACACTCGGCGATCCACCCTTTTGGTCTGGTTCATCGCCTTTCAGCTTTTGCCTTCAGCATCTTTGCATTTTGAATCATTGGACGTTTTGGTGTTGCTTCGCGGAACTGTTCGGCAAAGCGTCGACTACTTCCTTTCATTGCCAACTTGATCTTTTCCCTCAGGGCTTAGCACACTTTGAACTTTGGGCGAGGTTACGGCCATTCGGTGACTCGCCTAATGCATTAGGTGATCTTGAGGCTTTTATTTCTTTGTTCTTTCAGCCGCCTTGTCCTTTTTTGCTCCATAGTGTTGATGCTTTGTCTCTAACTCCAAATACTTGAATCTCAAGGATTTACATTAGTTATTGAGACAAAATATGCATTTGAGGACACTAAATCTATCAAAACAAAGCCCTAAATGTGTCCAAATTGTGGACTCATCAGGTCTAAATGAGGAAAATTTGTCGTTCACCCGATTTCCCGATACTGCTAGTCGAGAGAGGTTCCATGACTTCCTGAACACCAGGTTTTTTTGTGAAAGGGGCTTTGTGTTACTCCGGCTAAAGGAGAAAGAGTCAGCCTTCTATGCTTGTTTGATGGAGTTCCGGTGGGTTCCGCTGACCGAGGGTCCCCCTGTCGCACGAGCTGACTGGGTACGGGAGTTCTATGCTAACCTGCCCACCGTCCACTCGAATGACACTAGCCCCATCATCTGCATTCGGGGGTTTGACATCTCTCTCAATGCCATGGCCCTAAATAAGGTACTAGAGTTGCCAGAGGTTTCGAATGCTGAGTACGAGGCCAAGCTGAGAGAGATGGATCTGGAATGGCTAAGGGACACACTAGTGGAGCCTACACGTCGGGACAGAGTCTATTGGCCTTCTGCTGAGGATATTACTAGTGGTGACTGGTCACCTGATGCTAAAAGGTGGCTACATTTGGTGACTAGGAGGATATTCCCGTCGGGCAACCACACGGACATGACGTTCCCTCGAGCCTTGGTGGTGGCGTGCACGGTGCAGGGCATTGAACTGAATGTAAGGGTGCAGATTATTTCAGAATGGAAGATGTTCTACAAGGGTAACAAGAAAGATTCTTCCTGCCTGGTCTTACCACCGCGCTATGCAAGCAGGCGGGTGTGCCGCTCCTCGACACTGATAAGGTATTTCCCATGGATCCCCCCCCTTCACCCTCTTTTGGTTAGACAGGCTTCTACATCTCGGAGCAAGAGGAGGAGGACGGATAGGGCTAGTAGCAGTCAGGCGGCGATGGGGTCGGACGAGGAGGGAGGCAACGACACTCGTCCCCCACTTTTCGCATCACAGGTAGAGGAAGACTTGGCAGCTGTGCGAAAGAAGATGGGTTACCCTATCACTTCCACCACTCCGGTTCCCCCCAACACCATCCTAGAGCTGGAGATGCTCCAATACAAGCTGCGCCAAGAAAGGAGGAAGAACCTAGCGAGGGATCGTCTGTTGGTTCGGATCTGGAAGACTTTGAAGATCATGTTTACCTATATCACCCCCGGGCAGGAGATTCCTAGATTGTAGAAGGGCAATTTTGCTCAGTTTTCGAGTTTGGAGGAGGCCATGACCGGCTTGGTGCCTCCGGAGGAGTTAGATTCCGACACCGATACTTCTCGATCGTAGGGTTCTTGATTTGGGTTGTTACTTTGCCCCCCTTTGACTTGTAATTTTTAAGACATTTGTTTTTATATTTTCACTTTCCTAAGTTTTGTAGTACAGGGATGCTAGTTTTTGTTGTCTGATGCAACCTTATATTCAATCTTAAGGTGTTATGATCTATTACGTCTGTTACTGAACACTGAAAGGATTGCAGGGATTTTTCTGGATCCCATTTGTGGTTGATATCTGAAATTAGGAAAAATAGGGGAGGCAGGGTTGAGGTTCTGCCTCGCCCTGTCCCTCTCTAGCAGGAAAATCCCGCTTAGGCGATCTCGCTATGGCAAGAATAATCCCGCCCCAGCGGCTCCGACGGGACCAGAACCCTGGCCAAAAATTTCTAGGTTCTTTTCGTCTTTTTAAAATTTCCTTAAGGTTCCCAGCTTAACCAAACAGTCTAAGATAATCTCCAAGCTAGGAAAATCATTAGCTAATCCAAGTCAATCTTAACGATACAACATCCAACTCGTTCTCATTAATTTAGCACCACACCCATACATTTACAACTTGCATAATTTTAACCAACTGGCCAACTCATTGCAAATAATTTGGTTCAGACACACATTTGTAGCACACGTAATCGCATCATAACATTCAACAAGTTCAATTTTACATTCACAGTTAATTTAATCAACAAGAAGCACGCGTTCATATTTTCTGAGATACAACGCACAGACAAGTTGGATTTATTAGTTAGTTCACTACATAGATGACCATTATTGGTCTTCCATGCCTTTTACAACCCCTAAGGCTAGATACTAATTGGAACATTCCCAATTCCAATTAACTTGTTGGTGTCCCTTCAGTCGTATCAACGACGTCTAGTTCACTTCGTTGAGATACCAATTGGAATCGAGAGATAACAATTAGACTCAACTCATACCATAAGTGACACTCGCACGAGAGGAGAGAATAAGTGGAACAACTTCCTGGAATGCTTCCTAGCTTCCTGAAGATTAGGTGTGGACATCAACACACCAATCTGCAGGAGTCTAGTCCGCATTTTGCTCTTGTACTGGGAGACCGGTAAGCTAGGCTCTGATACCAATTTGTCACGACTCAACCCACCAGGCCGTGCAGGAACCCACTCTAACACCTAAGTAGGAGAACCCTCATAATCCAATAGTTAAACATGCGGAAAATTTAAAGAACCAAGATAAGTATAATAATATGATTTTATAAATAATATCCTTGGATACACTTTTTGATTAAAACTTGTAAAAATAATTTAACAACTCACATGGATCTAGTCTAAACAGGTACATGAGCTACTAAGAGTACAACTGGACAAGAGAAATAAAAGACACAGCTCCTACCATGCGAAATGAAGAATAGAAGTTGTTGGAGAATTTCTTCGTCTTCACCTAATGAAACATCACCAACTGCATCCAGACTATGTCAAAAAGACATAGCAAGAGTAGTATCATTACAACCACACGTACTGGTAGGCATTATCGGTCAACCCGACGCCCACCGCATAAATAAGAAATCAACTAGAAAAAATATACAATAGACCACTCGCTTTTCCACCCTTTTTCACTCTCTTGAAACACCTCCAATTTACACTAGTACTCTGACTACTATCCGCCTTCTCGATCCACCTACTTACCAGGTACTTGATCATCACCTAACCATTCTAACACATAGGAAGAGTTCCTGAATACAACTACAGGCATTCCAACTATCATCTCACGTCATACCCTTACTTCCTCTTCCTATCACCTAGCCTTGACTACATGGTTCATTGCGTCATGTTTTCTTACCACTAAACACCATTACCTTTTCCAAGTGAAATTCACCTATCCATTTACAACATGTACACTACCCCTATTCCTTGCCATTACAACACCTGACAACCCTTCATTCGGGCATTAGAAATCATTGAACCACTACCACCTCACCTATCATATCATATCTCAAATTTGGGCTTACCCTTCCCAGTTCATATCAATTATACCCAACATAGAAGAACAACCCACATAAGTACAACATATATGAGCCAGTCCCATAATATAATCGTCTTCATATATAGAACATATACACTATCATCAACATTAAGAACAACCACGCTTTTCACATTCCTCAAGCTACACAATTATGCAAATCATTGGTCCTCTCATAGAACCCAAACCCAAACAGTTAGCATATCGGAACGTGGTACCCGATCCAATAATTATGTCAGGACGTGGCAACCGATCTAAATTAGTTATGCCGAAACATGGCAACCGATCCAAGTTAGTTATGCCGGAATGTGGCAACCGATTGATTCATCAAACCACAATCACAATCACAATCACAAGTATATCCTCATAATCGTATAAAATAATTCATGATTCATGGTGTTCGTCATTCTTATTTCCTTATTTATAACAAGTGTGATCAACAATGCAACATTTGTATACCTACACGTATCACAATGAAGCAAGAACAACATATTCATCACTAAATCATAGATTCACCACCCTCACAATGGATTATTCGTAAAGACATATCATGCAAACCTCAATTCAACCATACTCAGACCTAATTCATCGTCTAAGGCTTATTTCTATAGTTTAAATCATAAATCATTTGGTGCACGAAGGCCTACGCGTAAATCCTACCATCGATTCACATATATTACGCAGTGAGCACAGATTTAAACTACTCAATTCATAAAACCTAGCCTACCTGGGTGCCAAGTAGCTGCACGGAGTTATTGACTTCGATTCCTATTTATCAAGCTTTGTGTCGGTGATTTCTGCCAAGAATCCACAAAATATCACCATCTTCACGCTAGAAATCTCCCTCTCCCCTCTTCTCAAGATTGCATCAACTTTTTCGGAGTTTCTAAGGTATTTTACGACTTATTTAGGTATTTTAGTAAGAAGGAGAAAATAGGATTTTGCGTAATTTATGTTCTGCCTCGCCTATCTCGCCCTAGCGGCATATGGCCCACTCTGGCAGGACAATGGCCCAGATTTTCCCAGATTTTTGTTTCTCCTAAATAACGATGGTTCGGGTCGTTATAAGTCTGGTCATATTTAATGGGGTCGGGTGGAGGAGAGTGGGATGCAGTAATAATCACATTATTAAAACTCCTTAGACTTCAGAACTAGGAATGAAGGAATTATCTGAGTGAATTGATTTTTCCAAAGATGAGATGACGACTAGGGGGTATAAATTACCATTTTGAGGGGTAAAAGATCTTCCATGTCAGAGTCTAGAGATATCACAACTGGAGGTGAGATGTCCAAAGACATAATTCTTGCCTTGTCTATGTTAGTAAAAAGGGAATTTTTGGAGTACTTTGGGTTTATCAAAGAGGCAATTTGTAGGTACGTACTGTTAAAGTGTAGAGGCCATTTAGGATGTATGGTAGGAGTAGGCGAGTGAGATAGGTTGACACTTTGAGTTTGACACATAGCGTCTTCTTCAGTGAACTTAGGGCCACGCGCTGTAGGAAAGTTCAGGATTCCATCACTAATTTTGTTTGAAGGGGTATCAGATTTTTGTGGTTCACACTACGACCTTCATTACTGGTAGGTGTTATGGATTTGTTGGTATTGCTGCTAGGGTCGTGGTTAGTTGTTTCAACATATTTGTAGATCTGAGAGTCTAGGAACTTACCAGTAGCCGCCTGAAAGAGTTTAACATTTATTACCTCCTTAATCTTGTCATGGATTCCATTTTATGGACTTCATTCTTACATGCTTGTGTGTGCTGATGGAATGGGTTTTTCCCTTTTTTGAAGCTTATTGTCTTCCATGTTTCTTCTGGGATGTCGTTTTCCACGTTCTTTGGTTGTGGGAGAGTACAAGATGTTATAGATTTTGGACATGATATGTCGAAATTTGTAAAATGGCAGGTTGTGCTTGTGTGACAAATTCTACCACAAGAACTACATAATATGTCTTCTCCCTCATATACAATCAATCACTTTAGTTGTCCAATGAAGATGTGTTGTTTTACAGGGACTTCAATACAAATACAAGTGTAGCAGCCTCTAAGATTTGAGGATATACAAACATTAGTCTTCACCAGGCGGCCCAATTTATTACCTATTTTCGCTAACACTTAATGGTCATAGTACTCTGTTGGCAGCTCTGGTAGACAAATCCATAACGCAGTGAAGGTTTTGTCTGTTTTTTAGGCTATAAAGTTGGGATGCCATTTTTTAATAGAGAGGAAGTGACCATTAATGACAAGACCCATTTTGCATAGTTTTTTTTTTTTTCATATTCTCCTCTTTGAGGAATTTGATAGTAAAGTAGTCTACACTCAGATCTATAAGTATTATTTCCTCCGTTGGGCACCATATTGCACTTTATTTTTTTTAGGTATTCATGGCTCATTCTTTTCCCTAGGAGTTTTATGATTATTGAAAAAACCCAGGTCTTTTGAATTCTGTATTTTCCTTCTTCGGAGAGTACTATTCGGTCACTCCAAGAAGGACTGGGGTCCTCCTTGTGTACATCTGTCAATTCTAAGAAATTAGCATCTCGATTTGTATCTCCCCCATCGATCTCCATGTCTAGGTTAGGGAGTGGGACAGGTGAAATGAGTACATTTTAAAAAGAAAGTACGGGACTATCCGGTGGATCGGGGGGATTAGTGGGAAGATTATCACCAGGATGTATATTGGGGGATGTTTTTTTAGTGAGAAGTGAGACTTTATCTCTCTAACTTGGTAACCAAAGTCTACTTGGTTACTTGTTACTGAAATCAATCAATCAATAAAGCTTTTGTTTTACAAAACTTTTTTCTTACGGAAATAACTCAACTAAAAGTACAACTAACAATCAATTTGGCTAAGTGTAGACCTCATTCATCATAAGATCGATCCTAACCTATGTTAGATTTTTTCTTTGAACAACGATTGCTTATACTTTTTAAGAGAGGTATAATTTGGTTGTATCAGAGCTCTGTGTGGGCCATTCGATAAGACAAAATAGAAATAGGAAGAGTACCCGGCTCAAGACCTAAAGGAAAATCGATATCACACTCTAGGGGTAGGCCAGGTAGGTTGGTAGGAACACATCCACAAACTCACAAACAAAAACAATCAACTCAACTAAAGGAACCTCCTTACTGACATTCCACACATAGGTAAAATAAGATAGGAAACTGCTAGCCACTAATCTCCAAGTCCAAATAAAAGAGATAACTTCAACCTGTGTGCCACTACAAGAGTCCAGCCACACCACAGGGGGAGTACTAGGCATGGCTAAGGCAATGGTCTAATTAGAAAAGAAATTTGAGACCGTACGGTAGGGGGATACTAATACATGCCCAGAGACATATCAAAATCAAACATATCAAGTAATATAAGGTCAGCCTGGGTGTCACACCCCTTGATAGTCACAGAAACTCACATATGGGGGTCAACACACGCAATGGCACTACCAAAGGCTCTGAACTCATACTCAAACGGGAAGAATAAAATACAGATTCATATTAAAAGGTAGAGCTCGAATCAAATAAAGCCGAGGCGGGATGATGACACAAGAGAATAGTAATTTTGATCACCGCATATAATGCCTCAACCTCTGCCCTCTCTAGAGTTGCATATAACTGGTCCTGGACACCTCTACCCTAGGAATCTGACCTACCACCCGACCTGCCTCCCCAGGGACTACCCCGTGTACCTTAGTGACCACCTTAATGGTCCAGACCTTGGCCTCCACCTCTAACCGGAGGTGTTGCTGCAGGAGTTGTCGAGCTACCTATGGAGATGATGCAATCAACCTACACAAGGGAAAGTCTTTGGACCAATGATCAAGCTACCCACAATCATAATAATCATGTGAAGATCGACCCGTAAAGTATCGTCCACCATGTCCTAAAGCACTCGACTATGACCCATCTAGACCCAGACAAGGGCTTACATCAACCCGACTATACCAAACACCCTACGAAGCCTATAGTGAGGCAACCTGAACAAGTTGACTGGGCTGACCGTGCTGAATCCATTGATGGGGCCTATCATATAAGTCATTGGGCCTAGAATGGGATCTGATGTAGCTAACCTAATGCCTAGCCCTCTTGATTCTACCCAGGGGACTCACGACGGAGTAGCTCAATAGTGCAGGTATGGTCAACTACATCTAGAAAAAATGACTTGTTCAAACCATAGACTAGGTCTCAATTTGCAGCTGGAGTCTCAAACCTCAAACAGAGCACCGAGCCCTCCCCTCTTTAGTAGGTAAGATCATAGTGGAATGGTGGAAGAGTTCGTATAACCTCACCTCATACTCAGACACAATCATATAGCCCTGTTCCAACCTTGAAAACTAATCTCAAAGTTTATCTATGATGCTATGGAGGATGAACATGGCCAAAAATTCCTTAGAAAACACTAACCAAGAAATCAGAGGAGATCTAGTTGGCCTAGTCTCAAGACTAAAATGCCACCGCTGTTTGCATTGTTCATCAAGGTGGTAAATAGTGAATTCAAATCCTCTCGACTCCATCAAACCCAAAGTATTTAGTCACCCGCGGTAAGCAGTGAGAAACTCATGGGTGTCTTCTCAAATAGCCCAGAAAACCTTAGAGGTGAAAGCCTAAAAAACACTCTGAGCATCTGCTGAACCTCTAGCAGCATAGCTCCGGTTGCAATCACGGGATGTGCACCCCTTGGTGATACCAGAACATGATGTGCCCTAACTACAAGCTGACCTTGCGGGGCTGGTGCAACTGTAGTTATAGGTGAGGCCTATTGAGGTTGCATAACCCCTATAATGGTCAGAAGCTAAGTAATGGTTGCTTGGAGATCAGAAGCCACAGTTGATCCAGGAGACGACTGGGTTGGCCCTGGCCCCACTAGTTGAAGGGGTACATGAGCTACCCAAGGCTCCGCTACAGGCTCTGGATTCCTCTCTCTACCTGGGGCTGGTGTTTTAGCCCTGGTACACTGTTGTGTTCGTTCTCTACCCCTAGCTGGGGCTCTACCTGTGGGCCAAGGTTGATCACCCCCGACTGCCGAGCGGTGCATACCAACCATCCTACGAAAATGTGAAACAAACTGGTATTCCATGAAACTAATAAAACACATAATGTACAAAAGTGATACAAAAGAGAGAACATTCCTAATGATACCCTATAGCCTCTCGATAATAGGATACAAACATCTCTGCACTAATCCACGAGACTCTACTAGACATTAGCTCTATATATGAGATCGGTGAACCTATGGCTCTGATACCTACTTGTCATGACCCGAATCCTCGAGTCATGAT
>JAJOOF010006081.1:0-21617 GCA_029582545.1 Solanum lignicaule
AATTAGGTTGCAATCAAAAATTAATTATCATATTTTTTTGTTGAAAAAATAGGTTTTACTAGCGAATGGTTGTTGGAGCCTTAGTCGCCACTAAAAATCACTCATAACCTTTAGTGGCAATATTTTGGGAATTTGTGGCGACTTTGTCGCCATTAAAGGTCAAGTTCTTTTGTAGTGAACCTTAGTTGGCAATGCTTAGGTGGAGGGATTAGTCCCATGTGGCTTGCCACGTCATTAAAAATTTGGGGTATTAACTCTTGAGGGTATTTGTGGTCTCCTGGGATAACGGCGGGGGTATTTTTGATCCCAAAATGTAATGGAGGGTATAAGTGGTCTATTTCGCGTAGTTCAAGGGCAATTTTGACCCTTTTCCAAAAAAATTATTTCCTTAAAAATTAAATTGATTTTTCAAAAACCAGTCTTTATTTCTCTTTAACATATAAATAAAAGCTACCCTACAAAATTTGATTTTCCAGACTCAACGGAGCAATCGAAACTTCCATACGAGGTCGTCTCGGCAAAAAGTAGGTCCTACACTGAAACTCTATTTTAAGTCAAAATCCACAAGGGGACTCGAAATTAGCTCGAGAGCCTCGGGATCAACACGAAAGGTTGTTCTAGATAAACTTGACATTTCGGATGTAATTGTGCTAAATAGAATTATAATCCATGCACGTTTACCAAGAATGTTGACCAAGGTCAAACTTAGGTCAAAACTTGAAAGTTAAAACGCCTAATCGCACAGATTAGCACCAAAAGCCTTAGAAGCTCTGTTGACCATGCCACTAGCCTAAAATAACCCTTCCGAAGATTATGAAACTGTCAAATTAAATTTTGAGGTCATCTTCCTGAAATGTTGATCGAAATCAACCGTTCGGGGTTCAAAAGCTCCAAAACACAAAAATTTGAATAAAAATCAAACAAACGAACAGGTGACCGAATTGTCAGTTCCAACAAGTCTTAAATGACTTGGGATCTCTATAGGAATGCTCTAAACGAAGAACAAAAGTCATTAACAAAGGAATGACCTGGAGGGTCATTACATTTTATAAATTAGAATACTACATGGTAAAGAAAATTGGACCATTAGAACAGTTGATGCTATGTAAAACACCTACGGGTAAATCTAGTGATAATAATAACAGTTATTTACCTTATCGGGTTGTTTAAAGAATATGTTTTATTGAAACTTTTCAAAATATGATATTTATAACTTTAAATATGAAACATATTATTTTCTACAACAACAAATACGACTTGTTTGTTTAAAAGAAATTCTAGTGATAAATGCAGCTCAACAGTTGTGCCCCTCGTTTCTTCTTTAGGCCTTGAATTCTACTCTATATAGGTATAGAGAGGCTAAGCCGTTGTTGGCAGTGGCGGATCCAGGATTTAGATTCCGTGGGTGCCAAATAGACTTATCGATTAAATTAATTTTATATTTGATTAAATTATTCGTCTTTTCGATGTAAATTAATATGCAGCAATTTCCTTTTTCTTAAAAAAACGTCTTTATCAAAAAAATAGGTATAAATGGGATTCGAACCCACAACATCAGCCTTCTAAAGTTCCCCCCCTACCATGGCACCACAAGCCAATTTTGTTCTGTGGGTGGCACGCTTTATATAAATATAAATATTATATATATATATACCTATGTATATATAGAGTTTCCGTCGAAGTTCGGGGGTGGCGTGGCACCCCCACACTCCTTAATAGATCCGCCTCTGGTTGTTGGACAACATACTTGTTTTTCTAATCAGGGGTAATATGAGTATTTTTTTTATTGTTATGTTAAAATAATATTGTATTTAACTTTTTTATAATTGTACTTTTTTATTATCGGACATAAAAATCGGCTTTATATTTTAGTCTTTACTTTGCCTCAACTTAAAAGTTTGCTGATTTGCCATGCATGTGGGCTCATTTTCCCCCATATTTCACGTTTTTTTTTCAATTTATTTTGCATTTATTCCAACTCTCTTTTCATACATATGGATCCCACCTCATCAAGTCTATTTCCTTCTCTTTATTTGTGCCTCACCAGCTTTTGTTTTTAGGATGAAAAAAAGAAATTTGGATATTAAAATTCTAAGAGGCTATAGCCACACAACTCCCAAATATATGTTATATATTTCAATATTTTAAAATTACGAGAATTAACAACTTAAACATTTCATTATATGTTTAAAATGACGTTAAGGTTATTATAAATCACAACTTCAAATATTTTTAAAAAAATATAAAAAATTTAATTGACTCTCAAAATTCTATTGGTGCCACGTGAATTTGAACATATAAAATAGCGTATATTATTGAATGTTATGTAAAAGATACTAAACTTTAAATATCATATATGAAAATTGGTTGACTCTCTAATTCCATATGTCCACTTATATTGGAATAGAAGGAGTAACGATATTTGAAAATGACAAAAAAAAAGTTGTAGAAATCACAATAAATTAACAACGGAAAAATATTTAAGAATCATAAAAGAAATATGGTTGAATATCCTAATATCATATGTGCCACATAAATTGAAATAGAAGGAGTAACATATATTATTTGGAAATGACATTAAAAGTAGTATAAATCACAACAAATAAACAAATTAAAATATTTATTATAAAAATATACAAAAATTTAGTTGTATCTCCCAATTCCATTTATATTACATAAATTGAGAAAAATAAAATTAATAACATATATTGGACACCTACTAGCATGGACAGATAATATCTAGTACGTAATATGTAATTTAAATATTTAGAAATAAGCACTCTTATATATATCCGTTGATAGCTAAATATAACAATATATTTTAAAATATATTAGTTAAAAAGGAAGAAATGAAGGGGTATATGTATAACATAAAATAGGGCAAGTCCTCGTGCAGTGCCACGCTAAATTGACATCAAGTATATGGTGAAGGGGAAAATATCCAATCAAAAAGTTTACTTGTTGTTGTCAATGGTAGCTAATGATTGAATGGACAAGACAGTTCCTAGAAGTGTCTCCCCCTAAATTGAGTCATTCAACAATTAGGACCATATTGCCATGTGATAACATGTGAGAGCATCGTATATATATACTTGACATTGAAAAAAAAAATAGTTAACCAAGAAAAAAGGTGACAATAAAATAAGAGACCACAAAATGGTGGTCCTTTTGATTTCAACTACTTCAACGATTGTGATGCTTTTATTGCATGCAAATTAACCATTTTACTTTGTCAAAATGTTTCTTATAAAAAACACTTTTTTTCTTTTTGAAGTATTAATGATGATTCTAGACATTCTAACAATGATATGTCAGACAGTCTTGTTATAAGCATTTGATGCAATAAAGTGAAACAATATACACATGACACACCTTTTGCCCTTGTCTTGAGTTAAAAGAGAAAAAAATGTTGATCGAATATTCAAAAGAATCTATATTTTAAGGGCTTAAAGTATTTGAACTGTAATAATATACTTTAACAAATAGAATCATACGTTCATATATCATCATCATATTTATAAATCACAACAATAAGCATTTTTCGAAATCTTATGAATTTATTTTCGACAACTTTGTGGAATTGTTTTAACATATTATTGTGTCCTTTTACATTAGTCTAATTTGTACGACAATCGATACCACTGGCTATAATAGTATCTAGCATTTTAATATAAAACATGTTTCAGATTTAAATTTTATTTTCATGGTAAGATATTTTATAAAGATATGTCATAAATTATAATTATGATATACTACACTGGAGGAAGATATATATTTATCAAAGGGTTCGAATAATTTTAGTACAACTCATTAGAAGACTTTGGATTTAATGAAGTCTCGTTTATTCGGAAAAAATTGTCTACTTTATCAAGTGTGACATGAAATTGATACATTATATTTATGTCTTTAAAAATGGTTGCAAATTGGAGTCATGACAAATCATGTGTATATGAGTAAATAATGAGTTAAGTAAAATGGTCTGAACACATATTCGTTATGATTTAGATAAGTTCCGTAATTCATACTAATAAATCATATCAACCACTGATTTGAAACCAGCTAACACTATTTGAGTAATTTTATTTCTTTCACAATTTTTAAAGAAAACTAAGAATGTAATATGATAAATTAATGTTGAATGATTATAAAATTATTTTTTCTTTATTTTTTTTAAACTGTAACATTATGTATCAAACTAAAGTAATTATGATTCTATGGAAAACCTAACAGAAATATATTAAAATCATAATCCAACCATTGAATGGACGAGATAGTATGATTTCCAAACTATTCCACCAAAATAAATAAAATATATTGTTAAATACAGAAATGATTGTGCCCATCGAATGAAAAAATAAATAAATAATATTTTTTTGGTAATTAGAATTGATAATTTTCAATGATTAGTAGTCATAAATTTTTAAAAGCTTAATACTCCCTCCCTCGGATCACTTTTAGTTGTGACACTTTGACTTAAAATAATATCTAATAAATAGGGGATGGGTGTGTTGGAATTTTAAGAAAGGAAAGGTTGGGCCCAGCAAGTACAATATGTAGATTCTAGAATAAAGCTATATATGAGACTTGTATAAATAGGGTGGAAATGTTTTTCCATTTCCATGCATTTATATAAGTTATAATAATAAGAAAAAAGAAGTAATTATGTCTGGAGTTTGGGTATTCAAGAATGGAGTTTTTCGTTTGGTAGAAAATGGGTCAGGAGACGATGAAGGTAAAAGAAGAAGAAAGGTTTTGATACACTTAGCAAGTGAGCAAGTGGTATCATCCTATTGTTGTCTTGAAAGAATTCTAAATGGTTTGGGATGGGAAAGGTATTACGGAGGTGATGCTCAACTTTTTCAATTCCACAAGCATTCTTCCATAGACTTGATTTCACTTCCTAAAAATTTCAACAAGTTCAACTCCATTCACATGTACGACATTGTCGTTAAAAATCCTAACGTTTTCCATGTCAGAGATGTCCTTTAACTATATATATAAAGCTAGGGTTAGCTTTAATTTGCCTTTTCTTTTTGCCCCCATCGAGGCATATATACATTCTAAAATGACTAGGTTATTTTATATCTTTATATACGCTTGCTTCAACAAATGGTTGTGGAATAAAACTTATAGCTTCTCTCTCTTTGCTTTCTCCCTTCATATTTGTAATTATCTACTTATCATCCATATTTTACTATGAAAATCTCAACATAATTCATAACAATATTGACCAAAATTGGAAAGAATTCATGATAGATAAGGATCTCAAAACTAAAATATTTCAAAGGGTCAATTGTTGAGAAGTTGAATGTACATCTATATATAACTTTGTGTTGATGTTGGATAAGGCATCTAATGATTGATGATGTGCACAGGTTGTCCAATCATAGATCCAACTTTTTTGTATAAATTTTTGTCCTTATCATCCCTCTTTCCTTGTTTTGCTTCCATTGAATTTTAACACAATTAAAAAACATATTAAAAAAAATCTATTGCGCTGTGATAGTTCAATATTATTTTCTATCAAATTATTATTACACCACGTTACTAAACGCTTAAAAGTACTTGTCGAAATATCTGCATATATATTTGCTCATTTGCAAACGCAAGAGAAACAGTCAAATGCCTGATATGATCAATTAATATATTTTCTACCCTTTTACTAGTATATATATGTGAGAAATTGATGATCAAGAATAAGGGATTCAGCTAATATGCTGAAGAACTACAGAAACTCCATTGAAGGAGTATGAGAGAAAATGAAAGAGAAACTACTTTTCTTGTATTGAATCAATTGAATTAACTATTACAACTGAGTACATTCTATTTATATTGATCTAACTACAACTTGCTCTAATAGACTAACTAACTAGTGATGATGACGTGGACATATCAACTAATCAGCTAACTAACTAACTCAATACCCCCCCCCCCCTCAAGTTGGAGGTGTGACCAACACAGCCAACTTGTCCAAAACTACTGAATGTTTGACTCCTGTAAGAGCCTTAGTAAGGATGTCAGCCAGTTGGTCATGAGTTCCAATGTGATGTAGTGATATAAGACCTTCTTGTAGCTTGGTACGCACAAAATGACAATCGATCTCAATGTGTTTGGTCCTTTCGTGAAACACAGAATTTCTGGCAATCTGTAGAGCTGATTGACTATCACAAAAGATAGGAAAAGGTCTGCTTCTAGGAATAGTAAGCTCTTCAAATAGTTTGTCTAACCAAACCAACTCTCCAACCACCTTTCGAAGGGATCTATATTCAGCCTCAGCTGAGGAAAGAGATATAGTTTCCTGTTTCTTAGATTTCCAATTTATAGGACTGGAACCAAGCAGCACAATATACCCTGTGATGGACTTTCTGGAATCAGGACAAGCACCCCAATCTGAATCACAAAAAGCATGTACATTTTAATCATCAGTAGATGTCATAAGCAATCCTAAGGTGGGATCCTTCTTGAGATACCTCAGCATGTGGTATGCTGCTTTCATATGTGGTTCTCTGGGGTCTTGCATGAACTGACTAAGGTGCTGAACTCCATAAGCAATATCTAGTCTGGTATTAGTTAAGAAATTAAGCTTCCCAATTAATTTTTTGTATGCACTAGGATCAAAAATATGCTTCCCCTCATTTGCCTAGAGCTTGATTGTCACATCTAGTAGTGAGGAGAGGCTGGAAAGTTCAGAACAATGGTACTCTTTTAGAAGATCAAGCACAAACTTCCTTTGTGAAATAAGTAATCCAGCTTCAGTGTAAAGGATCTCCAACCCTAAGAAATAATGCAATTTCCCCAGATCTTTAATTCTGAATTGATTATGGAGAAAGCCTTTGAGACTATCAATTTCTTCAAGATCAGTACCAATCAAAAGGATATCATCCACATACACAGCTATGAAGACAGTAGATGAGCCATTTTTTCTATAAAATAGAGAGTAGTCATTTAAGGAATGAGTGTATCCTCTGGGACTGAGGGCATCAGACAACTTAGCATACCATTGCCTACTAGCCTGCTTTAGACCTTATAATGACTTATTGAGCTTACAAACTAATCCTTTAGTCCGAATATCCAACCCTGGTGGAATATCCATGTAAACCTCTTCATCTAACTCCCCATAGAGAAAGGCATTATTCACATCCAATTGATAAATGTTCTAGTGTTTCTTTACAGCAGTGGCAATTAGAGCTTTCACAGTAGTCATCTTAATAACAGGTGAAAAAGTTTATGTGTAGTCAACTCCATAATGCTAAGTATAACCCTTAACAACCAGCCTAGCTTTGTACCTTTCTATGCTACCATCAGCTCTATGTTTGATCTTATATACCCATCTACACCCAATAGCTTTCTTTCCAAGGGGTAGAGGCATGAGATCCCAAGTATTATTATCATGTAGGGCAGATAGTTCTTGTGTCATGGTTGCCTGACATGCAGGATCCATAGCTGCTATATCATATGAAGATGGCTCACTTTCATGTGAGATGCTCAATACAAGTGACTGGCTATCAGGATACAGAAGCTTAGAGGCAATATGATGGTGGTTAGAATATGATGCATGTAGTGAAAGAGGTGGTAATGTAGCTGTGGAATGAGGTATATTGCATAGATAATCATTTAGATAGGCTGGTGTTTTGTGTATTCTGGCAGACTTTATAACAGATGGTGGTGGTAACTCAGGTGTAACTGTAGTGTCTGCATGATCAGGATCACATTGTATATTATCATTATCAGATTCAGGATTACTCTAAATGTTATCAGAAAGAACAATTGTAGGAGTGAGATAATCAAAAACAAGAACATGACCATCTACCACAAGGGAAGATGATTGAGTCATAGAGCAAGGGAAGATTGTCTCATGAAATATAACATCCCTAGACACAGAAATTTTGTTAGAAGCCAGACTTAGTACTCTATAGCCTTTTGTCCCAAATGGATAACCTACAAACACATGTAGGGTTGCTCTTGGATCAAACTTGGTTCTATGGAATTTGGGAATGGTAGGATAACATAGGCACCCAAAACTTCTCATTTGAGAATATTGAGGTTCTTGGTTATACAGTAAAGAAAAAGGGCATTTGTTCTTAAGAACAGCAGAGGAAAGTCTGTTAATGATGAAGGTTGATGTGAGTATACGTTCTCCCTAATACTTAATAGGTAGTTTGGATTGGAAAAGGAGTGCCCTGGCAGTTTCTAGAAGATATTTGTGTTTTCTTTCTACTACACCATTTTGTTGTGGTGTGTAGGGAAATGATTTTTGGTGAATAATTCCTTTTGATTGAAAGAAGAGGGTGGATTCTTGGTTTACAAATTCTAGTCCATTATCTGTCCTTATGGTTTTTATGGTGGTTTTGAATTGAGTCTCAACCATATTGACAAATGATTTGATAATGTGCAATGCATTACTCTTGCAGCTTAACAAGTGAGTCCAAGTGGATCTGCTAAAATCATCAACTAAGGTGATGAAATATCTAAAATTATCGTGGGTTGCCACATTATATGGTCCCCATAAGTCCACATGGAGTAGCTCAAAAATCTTGATAGTTTTATCAGTCCTGGTGGGAAATGGCAATCTATTTTGCCTTGCCATGGGGCATATGGCACAGGTAAAGGGTTGCTTAGGGGAGAACTTCACAGAAATAGAGGGTATATTCTTCACTTTTGCAAAAGGAACATGTCCAAGTCTGTGGTGCCACAAAAGGTCTGTATTGGTATTAACTTCATGAGACAAACTAGAAGAATGAGAGAGACTAGGTATTAAAACAGAATTATTTTCATTATGAGTAATGTTCATTACAGATGGAACAATATGACATGCAGAAGAAATAGTAGGCAAAAGGCATTTATGGCCTTCAACAATACTATGCAGACTAGCACATTGACTTGAGGTTTTCAAAGAAGTGTTGGAGCAGCCTTTTTTCGGATAGGTTGAGCAATGTAGATAAAGTCCATCTTGTACTCTACCAATTTCCAGAGGCCTCTTCATTGAAGGGCCCTGCAGTATACAAGAGGAATTAGAGAAAGAAACAAGACATTTAAGATGAAGTGCTAAAGACTTGATGGAAATCAAGTTATATTTGAATGATGGAATGAAAAGGACTTTATACAATGTGATCTTTGATGTAAGGTTCACATTTCCAACCTCAATTACTTTCACCTTGTATCCATTAGGCAAGCTAACTAACAAAGGATATGGTAAGAAAATGATATCAGAAAGATGGTTCTTATTGTAGGTCATGTGATGTGTGGCCCCTGAGTCTAGTATCCATAAGTCAGTCATTGATTTGAAGCACCCACATGAAAGTTTGTCAAAATCAACAGATGAGTTACAAGCTATCATAACTGCAAAATTTGCAGCACCAATACTTACAAGTTGATCTTCAGCAGCTTCTCCTGCATATCCCATCTGGAAATGTTGTAGCAAATTTAGGAGTTGTCCATACTGATCCTTGGTAAGATTAAGACCAGAATTGGAGGATTCAGTAGTGTTTTCTATGTTAGATTCAGTATCTATCCCAAAAGCATTTGCTGCTATCCCTTTTCCCTTAGCAGATCTGTGAAACTGATTATTGTATTGTGGCCTCTGATTATTGTTGTACCTGTCTTGGTTGTTATATCCATTGTTACCTTGTCCATTCCCAGTGGTACTAGCCTGAGGATAACTATGCATCTTGTAGCACCTCTCTTTAGTGTGACCTGGCTTCTTACAATGATCGCAGAATGATCTTGGTTTGCCAGTGTAGTTATTGGTGGGAGAGAAATTAGTCCTGAACTATTGTTGTCTTCCACTTGAAGATCCTGATGAGTTAACATGCATAGAAGAATTCGCTGATGGCTCTGCAAACATTTAGTTATTTGGCTTGAATTCCCTTTATTTTTCTTCCTGAACTAATAAAGCAAAGGCATGGGCCATAGATGGCAAGGGATTCATCATTAATATACTACCCCTATTACAGTATACACCTCATTCAATCATATAAGGAATTGAATGAGTCTCATATCCTGCTCTGCCTTATGTATGTTCTCTTTTCCCCTATAGTTACACACACAACTACATTGATCTTTAGCACTGAGATTGTTCAATTATTCCCACAGCTTTTTCATCCTGGTATAATACACAATCACGTCAAGCACACCTTGACTCAAATCGTTGATTTCCTTTTGGATCTGGAACAACTTAGCCCCATTTGTTTGATCATATCTGTCTTCCAACTCCTTCCACAATTCTAAGGCATCAAAAACATACTCTACACTATCAACAATTTCTTTTCCAAGAGACTTGAGAATCCAAGATGTGACCATATTATCACATCTTTCCCACTGTCGATATTGAGGAGAATTTAGTGCAGATTTCTTACACTCACCATTAATGAATCCTAACTTGTTCTTCACAGAGAGGGATCTCATTACACTTCTCCTCCAAGACCTATAACCGATTCCATCAAATACAGCCTGAACAAGAGGCAGGCTGGGACCATCAGATGGATGAATGTAAAGAGGATTACTTGCATCGATAACATTGCTTCATGTAGAACTAGTATTGGGATTTGTAACTTCCACCATTGCTGCAAGATTTGATGAACCTTTAAACAGCTGCAACTGAGAGACAAAATGACACTACCGAAAAACAGAGATGACGAATCTAGTAAGAGCAACAAGGCTCTGATACCATGAGAAATTGATGATCAAGAATAAGGGATTCAGCTAATATGCTGAAGAACTATAGAAACTCCATTGAAGGAGTATGAGAGAAAACGAAAGAGAAACTACTTTTCTTGTATTGAATCAATTGAATTAACTATTACAACTGAGTACATTCTATTTATATTGATCTAACAACAACTTGCTCTAACAGACTAACTAACTAGTGATGATGACGTGAACATATCAACTAACCAATTAACTAACTAACTCAATAATATATATATATATATATTATTGAGTATATATGTTAAATATAAAAATTATAAATTGAGTTTATTAATAAAAAAATTATAATTTTGTTGGTCGAAATTATTATCGTTCAAAATAAAGCTAACCTTTTTCTTAAGTGACACTAATTTAAATGAGTTAAAAAAATTATTTTAAACTTATACGGGTTGACAATTTAACTCTTATAGTATCTACTATCAAGTGCAATGCTACACACTTATCAAAAAAGTTACTAACTAAAATTAATTACTAAAGCTCTATTCGACTGAGCTAATCTTTATATTTTTTTTCATGTCAATTAGATTTTTATTTTCACTCCTCTATCAAAAGAGATTTACTCAAAATAAATTATACTAATTATTTTGTTAAGTCAAATTAATTTTGTTATGATTTTATTTTATTAATGTTATTTTGAAAATTTAAATTTAATTATTACACTTTATGCAATTATTTAATGGTAAAAATAGTATTTACTCTATTTCATATTAACTAAATTTGTGAAGCAATGTACACTTATTAAGAAAAACATTTAAGGATGTAATTTAAACTACATTTTTCACTATTGTTTCTTATGAAATCATAAATATAACTCTATACGTAGTGCAATTTATCTATATTACCTTAAAAGCATGAACTCCTAACTTAAATGTTAAATTACTATTATATTCTTAACTTAGGTTGTGACTTTTTCGATGAGCTGTGACTTTTCTGATAAGTTGTGACCTTTTTCGAAGGGTTGTGATTTTTCGATGAGTTGTGACTTTTCCAATGAATTGTGACTTTTTCAATAAGTTGTGACTTTTCCAAAGGGTTGTGACTTCTCAAAAGGTCATGACTTTTCCGATAAGACACAAAAATACTTGTTCATACCACCCTTTGTTGACTATAAATAGAGGGGCTTCCTCTCATTTTTTTCAACCACAATTTTTTTTAATCTTCTACTCTTATTCTTCTTCTTGCATTTTAAAAGATTTCATGAGATTTATTGTCATTGAGTTAGTTCGAATAAGGCTGTAAGTGATTCCTTTGCTCTTAGTATATGCTGATTACTGTCGAGTTTGTGAGTGGAAAGAAAGATTTTTTTTTAGTGAAAAAAGAAAATGTACATTTTCGTCGGTGTATTACTTGTGTCATTAGTTGTATGACAGCCTAGTGCTGCCTTTTCTGCAATAATTTATCATATCAAAATTAAATCAATTGCTAATAGTGGTCCATTTGTAACTTGCTAACACTACAAGAAAAACAGTCTCTAGGGAAGGGAAATATGGTCCCTGAAAGTCAAAATCTGGTCCCAAACGAACATTTGAGACCTGAAAAATCTGGTCGCCACCCGTCTTAAAAGCTTCCTTCGCTATCGCTCAACAACGACGGGATAAAGAAACTAGTCGCTAATGGTTTTTGGGACGGGGATCCAAACTGGTCGCAAAATACCTTTAGGGACGTTATTTCTGGTCTCAAATAGACCAAATATATATTGAGAAAAATGTTTTTCAGGTCGGTAAAACTCTATAAGGACCACCAAAAACTAGTCGTAATAATCTTTAGAGACGATATAGATCTGGTCCTAGTAATCTCTAGCGACCATTAAAGACCTGTCCTTAGAATTGCTTTAAAGACGAGAACTATCTGGTCCTAAAAATACCTTTAGCGACTCACCAACCTCGTCCTAGAATAGCTTTGGTGACTATCAACAACCCCGTCCTAGAATACCATTAGAGATGAGCAACAAGCTGCCTGGACATAGATTGGCCTTTAGAGACCAACAATAATTCTTGTCCTTGATTGAGCACTAATATATTTCAACAAATATCGAATCGCTACTAAAAATTTCGCTACAAAAAGATGATATATATAGAGAAGAAACAGCGAAAATAAGATATATGTAAAGAAAGCAATTCATTACAATAAACTAGTTGACATCCATGATATTGGTTTCAATATTTGTTTAACAAAAAAACATAGCTAACATCCGAGTTAGACTAATTAACATCAAGTTTCGCATTAAATTTGTAGAAAACTAATAATAGTGAGCTCATTCATCTTCTTCTAAACTTGCAGGTATCTTGCACAGAAGAATGAACATAAGGTAGGCAAAAAATTAAAAGTCCCAATCTTCATCGAGTGTTATCCAGAAACATCAACAAAAAAGCTGCAAGAAAATAAGAAAAAAATCCATTAGAAAGACTTTGAGATGCATTAACTGAGAATCTAATATCTATTTTAAAGATCTACAACTAAAATATAGCTTCAGTCAGAAAATAAAAATGAAAGAAATGAAAAGGAAGCTTCCTTTCTTAGAAGTTTGGCAATGCCAAAGTCAGTAAGGTGTCCCATCATTTCGTTGTCAAGTAATAACACATTGCTACGCTTAAGATCAAAGTGAATAACTGGAACTGAGTAACCATGATGGAGAAATTCCGAAGCAGATGCAACGTGGAACATGACATTCAATTTCTGCATTATAGTTAAGCCGCGAGAATATAGCAACTAATTGTTTAAGCTCTTGTTTGGCATGTACTCAAGTATCAGTGCTTTAAAATCCAAGTTACAACAGCTGCTAATAATGATTTTGGTGAGATTTCTGTGACGAAGATTACAAAAGATTTCATATTTTTTGTCAAAGGTTTGAAATGTGCCTTCCATCTGCACATTGAAAACTTTGACAGCTACAGTCATCCCATCTATTACTGCCCTTTGTAAACAGAACTGAAACTTCAACTACCTAGAAAATTATTTACATCAAAGTCGTGAGTTGCTCTTTGAAGTTCATAGTAAGAAATTCGTTGAGGTGCTACCTCAGGTGACCATTGTTTTACCTCAGCGTCTCATCAACACGAAAACTATTGATAAGGCAGTCCCTATCACAGATATAACAGAAGAGGCAACTATAATCCATGTCAATCTTCTTTTCTTAGACTTAGACTGATTCTTTGAATTAGAAGGACAAGTCGGGACATGCTTTTGAGTGTTACCATACACCTTACTGACTTTGGCATTGCAAAACTATCTTCTCAGGAATTAAAAGCCTTCTTATAATAAAATAAAGTCAGGTATATTGTTACTTACTTGGTCAGCAGAAAAATAGTTGTCATTCAGTTGAAAAAGGTGATATTGTAGGTGGGGCATCTGAATGTTGAGCAGCGAAGAGTTCTTTCATTTTCATTATTTCTTTCATCGTATCTTCTAAGGTAGACAAGCGATCATTCAAGGATTTGTTTTCCTCAATCAAGGATTTGTTTTCTTCATTCAAGAATTTGTTATCATCTCTAATTGAACGTAGCGCGGACAATATTTCAGCCTTTGAAGAAGTCCCACCTTTCAAATCTTTCGCCTTTACTCCACCCCCAAATCCAAATACATGACTACGAGTTTGTGGTCCACAACATTTTTCAACAATCTCTATACTAGCTAGAGATGGATCTTCTTGAACTATTTCTTCAAGTTGAGCCTACAAAATATATAAAAGGACATTTTCTATCAAAACACATAACAATTTTAGGCTATTTACTTATTCAATTTACCAAACGTACATGTTTTTCAATTGCTTCAGGTTCAACAAGCTTGTTATCTTTCTTACGAGTCTCAAAGAAAATAGTCGCCAAGTCTGGTGGATTGCCATCTTTCCCACCCTTTACATCAAATTCAAACACGTCAAATAACATAAACCTCGTAAATACTCCATCAAGGAAAATAGCTTTTTAACAATACCTTTTGATAAATAATCTCTCTAATAGGTTTGCTACCTGAAGCATCCTCAGCTTAGATCGGTTTGTTGCATTCCTGATGCTTCTTGCCTGTATTTGTGAAACGATAAGCTTAATTAAAATAGTTATAACAAAATTGTTAAAACATAAGTAATCTCATGCCTGAACAAGCTTCAAGGTTGTTTCCTAGTAATAAACTTAAGCAGTATACATACCTGAAAACTTTCAGAAGTAAAATGTTCCTTTACTAACCATTCCCATTCTTTTTTGTCTACTCCCCTTGGGATATTCTTAAGAGACTGTTGAATTGGGTTATCCTTAACATATTTTGCATGTAAGTATCCTCTCCATTTGTTCCATAGCTCATTCATCCATCCCATGATATGATCACGATGATCATTCATGTCAATAGCCTCAAATTTGTGCTACAAAGGGTTCAGAAGAATCAAGAAAGGACAAAGCAGAGCATAATAGAGAAAGCAATACAAAGCAGAGAAAGAAATGGTAAAACTGACAGAACAAAACAGAGAAGAATATATTGCAAAAAACACAAAACAGGGGAAATTGCAAAATAGAGCTTTTTCTCGCTCTTACTGAAGTCTCGCTTCTCGCTTCTGGGATTGAAGCGCTCACTTTTAATAAAACTGGACCATCTATAGTTATGTATCATGATATACAAATCAACGTCAACAAAGAGAGAAACATTACAACAAATCCTAGTTGCAATAGAACAAGAACACATTTGTTGGACCAATATTATAGGTAGATCTTTGTCACCTTCAAAATATTATGAGACAGAGGTACCTATGGCACTTTTCTATTCGATATCTCGAGTAAATAAGATTTCAGTAACACATGAAAATGATGTGAAGCTTATGTGAATGAAATATTTGAATGGAGTTGAAATTTGTTACCTCAACAGCTGCTCACATGTGACTTAACTTTTCTTGCTTAATATCACTCCACGAGGTTACACCCAACGGACATATATTACGGTCACGAACAATTTTTCCCAAATGCCTCGAAAACAATTTGCTATTTGTTCCAACAGTTCGATTATTGTAAAATGTTACTTTCAGCTTTTCTCCGTTTTCAAGTGAAGAAACTTCTTTGCACATGTTGCTCCCTCGAACTCTTCTTACCTTTGTAGGATTAGATGAACCTACAATGCATAATTTAGTAAAACTATAGCAATCGAATTCAGCTTTAGAAATTAATAAGATATGGATTGAAAATACCATACCTTTTTCAGTTATTTGAGAGTTTTCTATAACCTGGTCAATAGATGGAGGAAATGAATTAGTTTGCATATCCTCTTTCTCAAGAATCATTTTATCCATTCTTTGCATTTCTTGACTAGACGACATGATCGAATTCGCTCTTGTGCTTTTAGAAGGAGTTTTGATGTGTTGATTAGCATAAAGAGCACTCTTGTTAATACATCCCACCTCAGAATCAGAAGTCATGTAGTTGTTATGTTTCATTCCCATTCCTTGACTAGTAGAAAAAGTAGAGCTTTTAAGTCCTTGTCCTCGCCCCTTCCCTATAGAACCTCGAGAAATCAAATCATGTTACCAATACTTTAGCATAGTGCTTCAGAGAGGAAGAAGCAGAAAAAAATTGACAAGTACTTGCAGAGAAGATCAGATTGTTAAACAGAAAAAAAACATAGTGTAATAGAGAAATTGAAAAAGTAATACAAGAAGAGAAAAAATGGTTGCAGACAAACTTAGAACTTTTGTTTGAAAACACAGCAGATTTTCAAAATTCTTGTCTAGACTTCTTGTGTGTATTGCTTACCTAGATTAGTCGATGCATGAGCTGAAGGATTAGTTTGCTTGTTCTCTTTCTCAAGATCGATGGAGTTCTTAGGTTTCGTTGCCATTCCTTGACTAGTAAACAAAGTAGAGTTTGTACGTCCTTGTCCTCTGCCCTTCCCTACACAACATGGAGAAAACAGATCATATTATCAATGCTTTAGAATATTCTTTTTGCAAGCGAGAAGCTGTAAGAAATAACAAGGGCTGGGTTTTCACTATCGACTCGCTTGAGCATTATTAGATTGTTACTTGTCTAGACCTCTTGGGTGTATTTCTTACCTATATTAGTCAATGCATGAGCTGAAGGGTTAGTTTGCTTGTTCTCTTTCTCAAGATCGATGGAGTTCTTAGGTATCGTTGCCATTCCTTGACTAGTAAACAAAGTAGAGTTTGTAATTCCTTGTCCTCGGCCCTTCCCTACATAACATGGAGAAAATAAATCATATTATCAATACGTTAGAATATTCTTTTTGCGAGCGAGAAGCTGTAAGAAATAACAGTGGCTCAAAGAGAAGATTAGATTTTAAGACAAAAAAAAACAGAGCATTATATTGAAAAAATAACCAGATCACTGAATTGAGAAACAAAACTCTTACTTGTTTCAATTTCTTGTATGTATTGATTAACCAGATCACTAGATTGAGAAACAAAACACTTAGTTGGAAAATTTCTTCTCTCAGCCAAAGATTTAAGCCCTCGTCCTCGGCCCTTTCCAATAGCACCAGGCGCGACAAATGTATATCTGATAGTACTCTTCATAGATGAGTCAACCTCATTTTCAGTCTTCAATGGTTTCATCTTGAACCTGCAAAAAGAGCCAAAAATAAAAAATTAATAAGAAAAAATTTACGACAATGTAAGAATAAAAGAAATCATGTCATCGTAAGTGTAACAGTGAATATATTAATTCATAAAAATATACTTCACCTCATTAGTTCTTTTATGTTTCTTTTGTGAAGGACTTCCTAACTCTACAATATCATCATGCATTTGTTCCACAATCTCATAGGAATCACGAGGTTGAGTCTTTCTCACTACTTGCCAACCTTTATTGGAATTATCATTAGCATAAAACACTTGAAATGCTTGGTCCGCTAAAACAAATGGCTCATTTGTTTTCAAGAACCTATCCGGATTAACACTCACGAAATCATACTCATCTTTCTTAACTCCTTTTATTTCATCATACACATCAAACCAATTACAACGAAATAACATCACTCTTCTATCCATGACAAATTGCAACTCAATCACATCTGTTAAAACTCCATAGTAATCAAGGTTCTCACTATCTTTATCATTCTCACCCAATACAACGACACCACAATTTTGAGTCCTTAACATTTTATCATAATCTTCTACATGAAATCTATATCCATACAACTTGTTATAATTAGATGCACAAAACAAAAATGTGTGTTATGATTGATACACCACTGGTTAAAACGTATACTATTTGTCTAAAGGTATTATTCATGTTGTTCCATTCAACTCATCTTAAGATAAGATCAAATGGAGTATCTAATTATTTGACAGAGAGGCTTATTGTACAGCTCACTCAACTCACATGTGAATTTTGGATTCCAAAAATGAATAAATGCATTTTTTAACAAAAAAATAATCAAATTGTACTAACAAACATAAAAGATTATTTATCTTAAAACATGTAATCTTCTATAGCTTTGTACTTACACAAAATAGTCGCTTGTGATTAAAAAAATTCTTATTGGTAGTCGCTTGTGATTAAAAAGTCTTGGCTCATAACTAACTTATCTTAAAGTTAAGAATTACTTAATCGCATCCTCAAACTAATACATAAAGAAAGAATCAAGAAAACTTGTAATTCCAACTATATGCTACATTGGTTATAAGTCAAAACTCATAATACAGGTGAATGTTTATTTAAGTTTGAGAATTAAATTTAAATTCATATATATATTTCAGTCATGCAGTTGCGCATAGTATGATAGGATTAATATAAAATCCTATCATACTCTATTTATCAGTCATGCTGCTGCGTACAATGGTTTTGGCTCTATGTAGGGTCATGGGTATCTCATCTCTTAGCTAAGAACCTAAGACATGATGCTACAGCAGCCGAGAGAATGACTCTCTTTATTTCTGGAACATGAATCTGTTGACAATTGCCTATGAACTTGAGTGGTTTATGTCATCTATTATATGTAACTGTACTTTTATTACGAAGACTATTCTTTGAATCTATAGTGTCTTTTTTTTTTTTCTGTAGCAAATGATACAACTAGTAACACAGGTGATTGGGTTCTTTAGAACATAATAATCTTTTTTTTTGGTTTCCCACTCCGTGTTCAGTATCCGTTTTGGGGCACCGACTAATTCAGACAACTGTTGTGTAAGACTCATTAAACGAAGATGTGCTCTATACCAGATTTTTTTCCATTTTCAGGTCTCAAAGTTAAGCTTCTTGTTAAGGGTTGAGGAATTATATCCATCCTACCACAATCCCGAGTGACAAACAAGATAACCGTATTGAACCTCATCTTCCTGATGATATGAAGTTGTACAGTTAAGACATCCGACATGTTAAAAAATCTAGAGTTACTGCATTGAGTTTTGAAACATTTCTTCTATTTATCATCAAGTGTCCAGTTGGAGAGATTTCATGAAGGGAACAAAGAGGGTAAGACTGTTATTACCTTATATTGCAGGTTAAGAAAGGAGAAACTTGGCCTCCAAAGTTGAAAACAGAAGATCCCAATAAATCTTACGTTCAACGACCTATGAAACGAGGTTAAAAACATATACTCAATTAGTTCTGTTTCAGTGATATTTAAAGCTTGAACGGGCTATGGTGGAGCGTAAGCTTAACGCTTATATCAATTTGTATCAGTAGCACACTTCATTATTCTGCAGCAAAATATATTTAGCACCCTATTTTAGATGTATTAAGTTAGACAAGTACATATATGGGGATACCTTAATTATTGCATTTGGCATAGATTTCTGTCTATGAATTGAATAGGGCTATTCATGATATGTTATATGCATATACGACAGGTGAAATAGGAGTCACCATTGTGGAGTTTTATCTATGGAACTTGATTGTCCATTATAGTGGCGCTATTTTTCAATTACAAGAGTTAAAAAAGAGGAATAACAAATAGAGTAACTTGAATACAACAATGAAAAACGACATCAATAAAACATATAAAAGAAACACAACAACTGGATTGGAAGAGGAACAAACCTGGAATTCTGTTTCGAGCAAAACTGGGTGGAATTCTGTTTTGAGCAGAGCAGCAACGACACAAGCAAAAAGACGCGATCGGGAGATGAACGTCAAGATTAAGTAGGAAGAACAAAAAGAGCAGCTTGAATACAACAATGAAAAAATGACATTAGTAAGAGAATTGTCTTGGTGAGAAACTGAGAATGGTTCTGTATCTCAAGAAAAACTTATTGCAAGCAAGGTAGGACTGTTGTTATTGTTGATTAGCTACCAAATTATCTGCAGCCTTATTTTCTAGGCTATTACTCCCTTTTTTTTATGAAGGGTTACCCGTAGTTATTGTTTAGATTGCTTGATAGAATAATACTCTTAATATGGCCTATATACAGCCTGAATGAAATTAGATTGGCCAGCTTTTTGGAGATATCCAAGAGATGGAATGCACAGCAAAATGCAATGCAGTTGAGTCAAACCAGGTTATATGTGTCTTAGTATTTATGTTGCGTTTTCACATGCATATACAGTTGAATCCCACATAATTGATTAATTGAACAAATGATTGACGACTATAATCAGCAAACCTGGTGATTAACATGCTCCATTTAGTTTTGCAGGTTGGGAGTACAGATGAAATTTTAATAGTTCAGATTGAGACTAAAGCAAGTGCAGCTATAGAAGTGATTAGTAAACCAGTCATTCCAAATACTTATTTTTCTCTGGCGTTATTCCAGAGCAGGTGGACATGTGAATTATGTGATGTGACTCGATCAGAAGAGGAACAAACCTGAAACTCAGTTTCGAGCAAAGCTAAGGTGGAATTCTGTTTTGAGCAAAGCAACAACGATACAAGCAAAAAGACACGATTAGGGTAGAGGAACGTCAATATAAGATTAAGCAGGAAGAACAAAAGGAGTAGCTTCAATACAACAATGAAAAAATGACATCAATAATATAAATAGAACAACTCGATCGGAAGAGGAACCAACCTAGAATTCTGTTTCGAGCAAAGCTGGGTGGAATCCTGTTTTTAGCAGAGCAGCAACAATACAAGCAAAAAGATGCGATTAGGGCAGAAAAACGTCAAGAAACGTCAAGATTAAGCAAAAAACGTGAAGAGGGCAAAGTGATGACCTTGATCAGTTGCAATGGCGATATTAGAGCTCAAACTAGGGCATTAGGCGAGGGGCTACTGTATTTTGAGAAAAAACAGAACGATGGACTTTTCGTTTACCTAGCTAGCTTCAGTATACTTTAGCGCTTAAAATTTTGTTGAAAATGAAATTTTCATTTTTTTTAATATTTTAATATAAAAAATGGCAGAACTTTTCTCCCGCTCTAGGCCCTCAATATAATTTGGGACCAGTGAATTAATTTTTTAAGGACTAGATTTAATACCTTCTCTATAAAATGTACAAATAAGGACCGAAATATAATCTCGTCTCAATAGATATACTTTTAGAGACGTGATAATTCACTCGTCCCTAAATGTTGGTCTTAAATAAGGCTTTTTCTTGTAGTGTAAGTACATGGTTGTGGTGTTAACTCCCCTTTGATGATATGCTTCAATGTTCTACCAACAATAGAAGAATTAAGCAAAAAGAGAAGAAATTTTATTATGGGGATTACAGGAAATGTATCTATCCTTTTCCTTCACTCAATATTTCTCTGGTGTCTCTACGTTGCATTTTGTACCTTCACATTTTCTCTTCTTTTTTAACTGTTTGTGAAGGAACACACCGTCATTATTAATGTCAAAATGTGGTTGTCTTTACCTCCCCTTTTCATAGTGATCTTTGATAGTTGAGTAAGCTGCCTTGTTTTGTTTCCTCAGAGTTGTTGACTGATGAACTTCTAGATGGGCACTACCGAAAGGCCATCAATTTGCATAATATATACATTAGTATGTAATGTTCCAATATATAAAGTTAACATGATGTAGTCTAAATTCATTTTGTT